>JASANF010000250.1:0-15754 GCA_030248245.1 Trissonchulus sp. WLG1_4
AATTGTAAAAATAATATTCGTGATTTTGGAAAATTGTGAAAACTTCAAGTCTTATCTGAAATACCGAGACCACCCTATGACAGGTCTCGGTTTTCCTACCGAGACCGAGACCGAGACCAGCCTAGTCTCGGGTTTTTTACGAAACCGAGACCGAGACTGCCAACCCTGCTTTTCAGTCGGTCGGCAAAATTACGACTTTTAGTATAAATGAGCTAAATATGTTGCTAACAAAGCTGTATTAAATATATTTTATGTGTTACTTTATGACGATCAAACTTCAGGCTGATATTACGACTGTATTGGTCATAATTTTCGGCGATTAGCCGTATTATGTCGAAAAACGATGATTTTCGACAAAAATTGAATTCTTTCGAAAAGGTATAAATCAACGTTTTTTCGCTTGGAAAGTGCTAAAAATGAACTCAGCGCATGCGAAAACCTATAAAAATGTGTTTTCACGGTGAAAAAATGTCAGTTTGAATTTCTCTCCCCCCCGCCTCAGTTGCGCCCGTGAAAAGTTAGAAAAGTTAGCCCGTGTAGACCAAACGTGAGTGGAATTTCGGCTTGCGATTTCTCTTCGCAAGTAAGTAGCTGTTGCACAATCAATAGCTCATTTTGCTCGCCTCAACGTGATCGAGCGGTCGCAAAAAGTCATTTTTGATGAATATGATTGATATATCGAAAAACACTAAAATCGCGATTTTTGAAAAACGTAAATTTGGCTAAATTTTTTAGATACTATCGATTTGCCAAAAATCAAATTTTGCGACCGCTCGAAGATGACAAGGTGCATTTATGTGCCAAATTTTAAGTTTTTTCGTCGAGCCAATTTTTTAAAATCGCAAGCCGAAAATTTGCGTTTGTATTCACACGCACTATATTTCTGCCTCATGCAGAAAGTATTGCGTTAGTTCACAAAAAAATTATACCACACTCAATAAAACACCAAAAATTTTTAATTACGTTTCAGTAAAACACAACTGCTAGTGTTTTTTAGCCTTTCGAATTCATTACATACGTGTAAATGCACTGGATTGTGAAGGCATTTCCGTGAAAATCTATTTTTCTTGACGAAATTTGCTCAAAAATGTTCAAAAAAATTTTTATGTGATATGTGATTTTGGTATTTATAAATCCGATTATAGATTTATTTAAATTACTATTTCTTATTAATAATATATATTTTTCTCGAACTATAAATTTGTAAAAAATGTTTTCAGCAGGTGGATTCCTGAGAAATGCAAAATCAGCTCTACATGTTTCAGGGGGCATATCGTGAAAAATATAAATTTTCAAATAGAAGTTCTTGAAGAAAAATTACTTCGATTAACATGCTCTACTCAAAAATGTAAAAAAACGAATTTGGACAACAAAGTGCATTTTTTATTTTTGGCGATTAAACGAGCAAAATGGATCGAATTGGTCGGAAAATGTTGCTAATATATCCTAAATTGCATGCCCTTCCTTCCCATGGCGGCCAAGAACCTCCCCCACTCTCCCCGCCCCTACCCCACACCATCCACTAACTAAGCGCTTAGCGCTTCAGGGAGCTTCCCCGAGGTCCCTAAACTTAAGCGCTTAATTCTAAGCCAAACACTAAATTTTAAGTATGTGAATACAAAATTGAAACGCTAAGTTAAGCGTTAGTGTTTGCTAAGCGCTTAAATAAACACTAAGTATGTGAATAACACTTAGCGCTTATAAGCGCTAACACTAAGTGTAAACACTAAGTTTAAGCGTTACACTTAGTATGTGAATACGGGCCGCTAAGTTTAGTATAACACTAATTTTTAAGCGTTTATTTTGTGAATAACAGTTTAGTACAAATTAAGCGCTAACACTTAGCAAACGCTTAGCGTTAGTATGTGAATAACTCTTAGTATGTGAATTCGGGCCTAAATTAAGGCTAAGCTTGAATTTGGTCAAAAATTGGACGTTTCTGGCGAATTCGGCCAATTTTTCGGCTGGAACCCGGTCAAAGAGCCTTTGTTTTGATTCTAAACAATTGTAAACAGTAATCTGACACCATTTAGACACGATTAGAACCGCAAAAATTAAGGGCTTCGGAAAAAAATTGTAAAACGTCCCTCACTGAGGGTTCAGACTTCGGGGGGTCATATTTCAGAAAATCCAAAAAATGAAATAGGGGTTCTTGGAGCAAAAATGCTTCCCCCAAGGTGCTCTACTCAAAAAAATAGGTCCACTATTTTTCCCCCCCAACTGCATTTAACCCCAAAAAAGTTACAAAAAAATTACAAAAAAGTTAAAAAAAATTACAATAATGGTACAAAAACAGTTTAGTATTTTTTAGCAATAACTAGTTTTTTATACAGAATTCGGCCGATTTGTAGACATACTTGTCATTAATATTCAAAATCGTCATTTGGAAAAAAACTTACAAAAAAGTTACAAAAAAATTACAAAAAAGTTACAAAAAGTTCCATGTATGTTTTCAACTGAAAATTACAAAAAAGATACAAAAAAATGACAAACTTGCACTCAGATTACAAAAAAATTACATAAAAATTACAAAAAAATTACAAAACTATTACAAAAAATTTTTAGAATATGCGAAAAAGATGCAAAAAACATGTTAAAATCATGCTAAACTTTTTAGGATACTTTTAGTATGTTTTTAACATATGTTAAAATCATCTTATTGCATTTTCAGTGTTTTTGGAAGTGAACGTAGGCCAAAGTTCGAAGCCAAAATTGGCTAAAATTTGTTTTTGGATAGTTTTGAGTGCGTTATGATGTTTTAAGGCATTGTCTAGGCTTAGTTGGCAGGATTCTCTAGGCTTAGATGGCAGGACTTTTTCTAAGCCTGAGCCTGAACCTGAAGTTTTTTCGTCGAGCCAATTTTTTTAAAATCGCAAGCCGAAAATTTGCGTTTGTATTCACACGCACTATATTTCTGCCTCATGCAGAAAGTATTGCGTTAGTTCACAAAAAAATTATACCACACTCAATAAAACACCAAAAATTTTTAATTACGTTTCAGTAAAACACAACTGCTAGTGTTTTTTAGCCTTTCGAATTCATTACATACGTGTAAATGCACTGGATTGTGAAGGCATTTCCGTGAGAATCTATTTTTCTTGACGAAATTTGCTCAAAAATGTTCAAAAAAATTTTTATGTGATATGTACATCAAATTGAAGGAAATTCACTTCTGATCAACTTTTGTTCTTACGATGCATGTTTATTTTTGCGCGTTTTCAAAATAATGGCCAAAACCCACATTTCAGGAGTGCCACCTTTAGGAGGGGGACAACAAACAAAAAAGGGATCAAGTGCAGTTGGGGGGGGGCGGGGGGAAATAGTGGACTTATTTTTTGGAGTAGAGCACCTTGAGGGAAGCATTTTTTGTAATAGAACCCCTATCCACAAATTTGGATTTTCTGAGCTATGACCCCTTGAAAATTGGATTTTCAGTGTTTTTGGAAGTGAACGTTGGCCAAATTTCGAAGCCAAAATTGGCTATAATCTTTGTTTTTGGATAGTTTTGAGTGCGTTATGATGTTTCAAGGCATCGTCTAGGCTTAGTTGGCAGGATACTCTAGGCTAAGTTGGCAGGATTTTTTCTGAAAATTTCGATTTTTTATAGCCTAAGCCTGAGCCTAAGCCTAAGCCTGAACCTGAGCCTAAGCCTAAGCCTGATACTAAGACTAAGCCTAAGCCCCATACTAAGCCTAAGCCCTAAGCCTAAGCCTAAGTCCAAGCCTAAGGCCCGTATTCACATACTAACACTAACGCTTAAAGTTAGTGCTTACACTAAGTGTTAGCGCTTATAAGAGCTAAGTGTTATTCACATACTTAGTGTTTATTTAAGCGCTTAGCAAACACTAACGCTTAACTTAGTGTATCAATTTTGTATTCACATACTTAAAATTTAGTGTTTGGCTTAGAATTTAGCGCTTAAGTTTAGGGACCTCGGGAGCTCCCTAAGCGCTAAGCGCTTAGTTAGGGGATGGTGTGGGGAAGGGATAGGGAGAGTGGGGGAGGTTTTTGGCCGCCATGGGAAGAAAGGGCATGCAATTTAGGATATATTAGTGACATTTTCCGACCAATTCGATCCATTTTGCTCGTTTAATCGCCAAAAATAAAAAATGCACTTTGTTGTCCAAATTCGTTTTTTTACATTTTTGAGTAGAGCATGTTAATCGAAGTAATTCTTCTTCAAGAACTTCTATTTGAAAATTTATATTTTTCACGATATGCCCCCTGAAACATGTAGAGCTGATTTTGCATTTTTCAGGAATCCACCTGCTGAAAACATTTTTTACAAATGTATAGTTCAAGAAAAATATATATTATTAATAAGAAATAGTAATTTAAATAAATCTACAATCGGATTTATAAATACCAAATGGATATGCCGATAAATAACGAATTCCGGATCCACATCAAGCAGTGAGCGCACTCCAAGCCAAAGCCAAAACTAAGCACAAAAGTTGCTAAACGCTGGCCCGTATTCACATACTAAGAGTTATTCACATACTAACGCTAAGCGTTTGCTAAGTGTTAGCGCTTAATTTGTACTAAACTGTTATTCACAAAATAAACGCTTAAAAATTAGTGTTATACTAAACTTAGCGTTTAGCAACTTTTGTGCTTAAGGCCGATTCACACGCTGCGTTTTTACTGCGATTTTGCCGCAGCGTTTTCGCCGCTGCGGCAAAACGCACTGTCTGAACAGACGCAGCGATTTCAATGCGGAATGAATGCGTCCTGATTTTTCCGCAGCGTTTTAAACTCCAGACTGCAATTCTGCCTGCGATTTCAATGCGTTTTGACGCTGCGGACGTGTTGGTTTCAACAATATTAGCAAAGCTGTTTCTCATAATTTTAAAACAGTAAAGACGCAGTAAAATAGTCTGCGAGACGCAACGTTTGTTCAGATGCTGCGTTTTGTGTGCGACACCCTGCGTCTTGCGTTTTGCGTCAAAATCGCAGCGGCAAAAACGCATCGTGTGAATCGGCCTTTAGTTTTGGCTTTGGCTTGGAGTGCGCTCCCTGCTTGATGTGGATCCGGAATTCGTTTATTTTCGGTTATAATTCGGCATTTCCATTTGGTATTTATAAATCCGATTATAGATTTATTTAAATTACTATTTCTTATTAATAATATATATTTTTCTCGAACTATAAATTTGTAAAAAATGTTTTCAGCAGGTGGATTCCTGAGAAATGCAAAATCAGCTCTACATGTTTCAGGGGGCATATCGTGAAAAATATAAATTTTCAAATAGAAGTTCTTGAAGAAAAATTACTTCGATTAACATGCACTACTCAAAAATGTAAAAAAACGAATTTGGACAACAAAGTGCATTTTTTATTTTTGGCGATTAAACGAGCAAAATGGATCGAATTGGTCGGAAAATGTTGCTAATATATCCTAAATTGCATGCCCTTCCTTCCCATGGCGGCCAAAAACCTCCCCCACTCTCCCCGCCCCTACCCCACACCATCCACTAACTAAGCGCTTAGCGCTTAGGGAGCTCCCGAGGTCCCTAAACTTAAGCGCTTAATTCTAAGCCAAACACTAAATTTTAAGTATGTGAATACAAAATTGAAACGCTAAGTTAAGCGTTAGTGTTTGCTAAGCGCTTAAATAAACACTAAGTATGTGAATAACACTTAGCGCTTATAAGCGCTATACTACGGGCCACTAAGTTTAAGCGTTACACTTAGTATGTGAATACGGGCCGCTAAGTTTAGTATAACACTAATTTTTAAGCGTTTATTTTGTGAATAACAGTTTAGTACAAATTAAGCGCTAACACTTAGCAAACGCTTAGCGTTAGTATGTGAATAACTCTTAGTATGTGAATTCGGGCCTAAATTAAGGCTAAGCTTGAATTTGGTCAAAAATTGGACGTTTCTGGCGAATTCGGCCAATTTTTCGGCTGGAACCCGGTCAAAGAGCCTTTGTTTTGATTCTAAACAATTGTAAACAGTAATCTGACACCATTTAGACACGATTAGAACCGCAAAAATCAAGGGCTTCGGAAAAAAATTGTAAAACGTCCCTCACTGAGGGTTCAGACTTCGGGGGGTATCTCAGAAAATCCAAAAAATGAAATAGGGGTTCTTGGAGCAAAAATGCTTCCCCCAAGGTGCTCTACTCAAAAAAATAGGTCCACTATTTTTCCCCCCCAACTGCATTTAACCCCAAAAAAGTTACAAAAAAATTACAAAAAAGTTAAAAAAAATTACAATAATGGTACAAAAACAGTTTAGTATTTTTTAGCAATAACTAGTTTTTTATACAGAATTCGGCCGATTTGTAGACATACTTGTCATTAATATTCAAAATCGTCATTTGGAAAAAAACTTACAAAAAAGTTACAAAAAAATTACAAAAAAGTTACAAAAAGTTCCATGTATGTTTTCAACGGAAAATTACAAAAAAGTTACAAAAAAATGACAAACTTGCACTCAGATTACAAAAAAATTACATAAAAATTACAAAAAAATTACAAAACTATTACAAAAAATTTTTAGAATATGCGAAAAAGATGCAAAAAACATGTTAAAATCATGCTAAACTTTTTAGGATACTTTTAGCATGTTTTTAACATATGTTAAAATCATCTTATTGCATTTTCAGTGTTTTTGGAAGTGAACGTAGGCCAAAGTTCGAAGCCAAAATTGGCTATAATATTTGTTTTTGGATAGTTTTGAGTGCGTTATGATGTTTTAAGGCATTGTCTAGGCTTAGTTGGCAGGATTCTCTAGGCTTAGATGGCAGGACTTTTTCTAAGCCTGAGCCTGAACCTAAGCCTAAGCCTGATACTGAGCCTAAGCCTAAGCCCCATACTTAGCCTAAGCCTAAGCCCTAAGCCTTAGCCCAAGCCTAAATTAGGGCCAAGTTTGAATTTGGTCAAAAATTGGACGGTTCTGGCGAATTCGGCCAATTTTTCGGCAGGAACCCGGTCAAAGAGCCTTTGTTTTGATTCTAAAAAATTGTAAACAATCTGACACCATTAAGACACGATTAGAACAGAAAAAAACAAGAGCTACGAAGAAAATTTCTGAAGCTGGGGTTCTTGAAGCAAAAATGCTTCCTCTAAGGTGCTCTACTCAAAAAAATAGGTCCACTATTTTACCCCCCCAACTGCATTTAAGAAGGGGGTAGTGTCGCGAAAGCAGTTTTGCTCATAGGCTGTGAAAATAGAACTTTTTGTTTTGAAGTAGTACATGCAATGAGCAGCTAGTCCAACGCTGTATGGTATCAAATAATTACTGCCAGACATTACACTATCAATATGGACAAATATCTTGGACCAATCGTCATTAGTAAGCCAGACATCACACAATAGGGACATAAAAGTTCGAAAAATCAAGCCAGATATCAGATTGGCCAGCTTGTGAAGTACACATCATGTGTGGACGCACAATTTTTTGCGACAAATAAGAAAAAAGAAAATTGAAGGTTCGTTTTTCTTCTGATTTGAAAATAAGCGTCTAGATTTTCCACAATTTATCATTATTGCTGTTATTATTTTACAGTTTAAGTACACCTTCACAGTTCAAACTAGTATTACTCCACAGCCGCTCCAGCAATCTGCACTAAATTTTGTGTGCATAAACTACAACATATGTGCTATTAGTCTATGTAAAAGAACTAAACCGAAAAGTTGATAAATGTGACTAAAAAATGGAATGTGAATAGGTTTTTTTCGTCATTTTTCCGACTTTGAGACATTATTGCACACTATATGCTGCACCAATTTTGCTGAAACTTGGCAAAATAATTTGCCTTTTGGTAGATTTTTAAAATATAGAAAGAACAATTTCTAACATTTTACTGAACAAATTTTACAGTCGCGCAAAATCGACTGCTTTCGCGACACTACCCCCTTAACCCTGAAAGCCTATAAATACATGGTTTTACGCTGAAAAATACGCGTTTGAAATTCCTCACCCCGCCGAACTTGCACCGTTTTGCTGGAGCATCATTAACGGAAAGTTTTCAGACTAACTCTAGCCTAGCCATAATTATCTAAGTTCCAGTGAAGTCAGATTTGACAATTTTGACCATACATAATTTTACATTTCAGTGTATATATATTCTTATTTTTAGATTTTGTGTATGACTTCATTTGCCGTGAACTCGTTCTATGAACTATTGGATGTAAGCAGAAATAGTTCTGAAGCCGTGATCAAGCAAGCCTACTTTGCCAAACTGCGATCTTCTCATCCAGATAAACAAACAAGTGTCGATTCTTCAGTTTTCAATGCTATTCTGCAGGCGGGTCGTATTTTAACGTGAGTTATTCCGTCATTCAAGTTTGGTTTAAAAGTTGAAACTTGTCCTTCTTATTCCTTAGTTCCCGTTTCCCGACCTTGCCAGTTTATTACTCAGGCTCACCAGTTATTGTATACGTACGTACCTATTGGTCTATATACTATTAAGATAGCCTATAAAACTTTTCGGCATAAAAAGGCTGCATTTTGAAGAAATGTGATCCTATTAACATTTAAACTGAAATAACTATATAATAATTTACGCTAGGGATGTCGCGGATGTGACTTTTTCGACATCCGCGAATGCGGATGCGGATCTTTCTAGAACACGTTCTAGACAACTTATATATAAGATGAATTTTTACAATTTTTTTACCAAAAATTACTAAAATAGCAAGTATATATATATATATATATATATATATATATATATATATATATATATATATATATATTATATATATATATGTATATATATATATATATATCTAGATGCAAGTAAAGTGCAAGTATATACTAAAATGATACTTGGATAAAACAATGTAAATAAAAGTTGAGTATTCGTGGTCTTCAGTGACTTCCGCCATCAACAGTTTGTTCGAAACGCTATTGGTTAAGCTTGTGCTGTTCGAAACGCTATTGGTTAACTCATAAGTGGCTTGACTTGACCTTAAAATGACAAGGCTATATATTTGATACCTTCGGTTGTGGTTGGTGTATGTACTTTGTCTATGTTTTCAAAGCTACAAAGCCTGCTAACTTGAAAACTGATATTGTTCTGACTATTCTATTGCATTTGCAACTCAGCAGACCAGTCTCACTACTGCACAACTTAGAATATGACAGCTGTAAATACCATTCTTAGCCAGTTGACGCTTACTTTACAAAAAAGGTATTTTTTTAGGAAAGATGAGGCAAAAAAATCATAGGATGAAGGTTCAGTGCACTGATTTAAAGTCAAATATTGCTATGTACACGCAGAAAAACATATATATAAATATATATATATATATATATATATATATATATATATATATATATATATATATATATATATATAAATACTATGCATGCTTACGTATATATATTAGTTCAACAGCAATGTTTGTAATTTGCAATGAAATTGATTTTCTGAATATGTATTATGTACGAGGTAAAAGGATACAAGAATGCGAAACATTCGGCTTGTTTTTGGCAGGAGCGCGCCATTTATTAACAATTAATTTTAATTTGATATTTGGTTTTTGCGTTAAAATCAAACAAATATATTAAAATTCCTGAATCCCTAATTAGGCAGTTTTGAATTTTATGAATAGCGCCTCCTGTCTCTTTCTCCCACTAAGCTAATCCCCCTTGACAGACTACCTCTGGCTTCGGGATCAAGAGACTTTTGTTCAAAGTTCGTTTTCTTTAACACTGTTCGATTCGACTCAGCTGGAACATACGGATGGCGGAGATTTTCTCTGCATAGTGTCGCTGTGGAGGCGAATTTTTGCCTAAGCGCTGACCGAAAAGGATTTACTTAGTCTGCGTTTTTCCTGTTTCACTTTCTCTCCCCCTCTGCCCTCCGTGCATTCGCGTACCCTCTTCCTGAAATCCCTAGTTGGATAAAACTATGTGTTATACACCCCGCTGAATGTGATTTTTGAATATTGTCACTTGACAGTACTAACCGGTTCACTAGCTTTCTTCGACCTTCCGAAAAGCAGTTTTAGGAGTAGAGTCTGAAATGACTATGAGCTTGTCCAATACTCCGTTCGAAATAAACTGAGTGCGGATTTTAATTTTGGGTGATTGGCGTGGGGCAAATCCTCGTTCCCCCACGTCGGTGTGCTCATGATTTCCCCGTTTCCGAGTCGTCCCGTACTTCGTCTGCACATTTGAGCTGCGATCTCCCCACTACCGAAGCGGAAGCACGCCCCACGCAACCCGCGATTTTGTGAAATTTCCCCCCCCCCCCGGTTCACGGTCGCACGCGACTTTTTTTCCATATTCTACGCGCCCTGTCATGTTTTCATATTCGGTTCACATTTGACCTATTTTCTATCGATGGAAAAGCGAGTTTGGCTGTCCGAGGTCCTCGGCTTTCGCAGCGACACATTCGAGATAATTCTCGACCGCATTTTTTTTCCGAACCCACACAGGAGTCCCCATTTCTCACAGAAGATCCCTCAGCTCCCCCGCTAAGCGTGAGCATTAGTTTTGACTCTGAATCATTTCCCCTGGAGCGTTTTCCCTAGATTTGGGTGGTGGAAATGAAACCTGACTCCGCCGAGTCTGGGACCTTCGCCCCCGTTACTCCCCCGCTTGAGCACAGGAAGACTCTGGTGCCGAGGAGATTCGGGTCGATTGTACGCAGAGCAAATCCACGGGGCCCTACGGCTACGAGTGCTCCCTGAAACTGATTTGATTTTTGGATCGAGTTATCAGAGACAGTATTACAATAATCAGCATAGAACTAGCAGCAATTTGTTCGTTAATGACAGAACTAGACGTGTGAAACTTTTTGTAATAATTGTATCTTTTTATTGTACCGTTCGTTCGAAAAAAATGAAAAAATCTAAAAACAAGGTTGATCAGGAATGATTATTTATTATTTTCATTCTGTGTTGTTCATTTTTAATTAGTAAATACTATTTATATATATTGATGTTAGATTGACGCATCCGTCCCCCCCCCACCCTCCATCCCAATTCTGTTAATGCCGCTTATGTTCAAACATTGAACTGCCGGATCAGGTCTCGTTTGGTGAAATATTGAACTTCAGGATGCATGAGTGATCACATGGCAGATAGTGACTTGAGATTTAATTATGTATAAGTGTTATTATATGTACGTTCATTCATTGTACTTTGTTAAGCAACCGGTTGTGAAAATATTCGTTCTGTTATATAAACATCCCCCCCCCCTGTCTTTTGTTTTTGCGTATGTGAGGTTGACGACGTAGTAAGTGTGTTATTACAAATTTTTTCATCAAAAACAATTTCCCACACAAATCATCACCAGACTTCATAACCGAAGATGTATACTTTTTTTCACTAAGCCCGCCCCCTTTGATACCTTCTTTTTTTTTTTTAGTTAGCCTGTCCTCGAGCTAGCCCGGAAGATGGGAAAGCAAAGCGCACGTGACATTATACTAATTTTATTTCTATTTGTTTTCTAGTGAAATTAACCCAATTAATAAGCAAAATAAAAGGGCCCGAGGACGGTATAATTTAAAATAGGATAGAAGTGAAGTCGCTTCTAATTCCAGAGTTAGGAGGCCAGAAGTGTTGGGATCTATTGGGACTGGAGCTAAATTTCCGCATGAGTAATCCCCAGTGATTACTGATTTATATGGTGTCACTCCCAGAATTTCATGTTCTTGGTGTTTATTACCATAAGCTAACTGCGGCTGTCTGATTTAATCTTTGCAAATCGTAATAAAGTGTGCATAAAGAAATACTGTATTGTTGAACAGAAATAAATATTTCACATTGTTTTAGTGTTTGTTTGATATTACAAAAATATTTTGGAACAATATATAGTTTTCAAGTTCTGGTCTTTCGTTAGAGATGTTGTAGATCTCATGCATTTAATTTAGTTAGAGAACTGATAGTTCTGAAATGATGATAAACTACAGTGATATTTGTATTATTCATAGCTCAATATCTATATTTATGCAATTACCTAGAATTATTTACACAGTCTAGTTAGGTTGGGCACGTTTTAACTGAAAATCTTAACAAAAAAAGGTGCGCCACCGGGGATGACTGAGACTACCAACTGTTCTCGTAGTGAATGATATTTGTCAAGTGGGGCGGCACCCCGTCTCCACACTTAACTTTTAGACACAATGGGTGGCATTTTTACAAAGCGCGTTTAGTTAGACCCAGTCTCAAAACCGTACTGCGTTTAACGCAAAAATCTAGCTAAACGAACGTTTAGACCCATCTCAAACCATATCAATTAATAAATTTCGTCCGATTTTTGTGTTGAAATTTACTGTTTATTTATTCAAAAAAAAAAAATTATTCCGTTTAACTTAAACGCCCGGCCTAGCCTAAAATTTACACTACCTTTTTGTTAGTTTAGGTTAATTTAAATATTTTTTATTAGTTTACATAAGTTAATTTTTAATCATTTTTATCAATTTAAGATAATTAGGTAGTTGACTTTACTAACTTTAGAGCTTTATAAACTGTTAATAGCAAAAATGAATAAGTAAACAGTATGGTAAACAAAATTTTTCTATTATAAAACTAGATCATCCACATTAAGTGTCATATAAACGTATACTAGCAGCTAAAAAGTAAAATAGACATGATAATACACGATATTGTTAGCCTATAAGTTGAATAAAAACTAATTAAAACTATAAAAGTAAAAAATGTTAAAAAATACTTATGTAAACTAATGAAAAAATACTTAGACTAACCTTAGACTAGCCAAAAGGCTAGTCTAAATTCAGCACTAGCGGGCGTTTAAGTTAAACGAACGTTTAACTTAGACTGAGCTCGTGAATCAGGAATAGAACGTAATCAAATTTAGAACACGAAAATAGAACAAAATTTACACGCTAATCATATGCAGACTTAGACTGGGTCTAAACGTTCGTTTAGCTAGACTGCGTTTAAACGCAGTCTAAGACTTAGACTGGGTCTAAGTTAAACGCGCTTTGTGAATCCCACCCATTGTGTCTAAAAGTTAAGTGTCTGCAAAAAACAGGTGCACCACTTGACAAAACGAAACATGTGATTTCGCTACGAAAAGAACAGTTCGACAATCAAGAGCACAGCGTGTAGTCTCAGTCATACCACAAATAGGTGGCGCACCTTTTTTGTTAGACTTTAGTTAAAACGTGCCCAACCTAACTAGACTGTGTAAATCAATTCTAGTAATTGCATAAATATAGATATTGTAAGAGTATGAATAATACAAATATCACTGTAGTTTATCATCACTTCAGAACTATCAGTTCTCTAACTAAATTAAATGCATGATCTACCGAGTAAACATGTCTAAAACGAAAGACCAGAACTTGAAAACTATATATTGTTCCAAAATATTTTTTGTAATATCAAACAAACACTAAAACAATGTGAAATATTTATTTCTGTTCAACAATAAGTATATATTTCTTTATGCACACTTTATTACGATTTGCAAAGATTAAATCAGACAGCCGCAGTTAGCTTATGGCCATAATAGACACCAAGACAGTGAAATTCTGGGAGTGACACCATACAAATCAGTAATCACTGGGATTCACTCATGCATTGAGCAAACCTAATCATAGCAAAAATTTAGCTCCAGTCCCAATAAAAGAATCCCAACGCTTTCTATTTCATCTCGTATGACTCTGGAATTAGAAGCGACTTCACTTCTATCCTATTTAAATTATCTGTTCTCGGTCCCCTCTCACCTGCTTAGAGCTGCCTGCACTTCACTAGAAAACAATAGAAATAAAATTACTATGCTGCCACGTGCGCTTTGCTTTCCTGTTCCGGGCTAGCTCGAGGACAGGCTGACTAAACAAGACTCGCAGAGGGTATCAAAGGGGCACTTTGTGAAAAAAAGTATACATCTTCGGTTATGAAGTGTGCTGATGATTTGTGTGTGAAATTGTTTTTGATGAAAAAATTTGTAATAACACACTTCTACGTCGTCAACCTTACATACGCAAAGACAGAGGACAGCAACCTCTAATGTTTATATAACAGAACTTAAATTTTCACAGCCGGTTATTTAACAAATAAATGAATAAACATACATATAATATAACACTTATACATAATTAAATCTCAAGTCACTATCTGCCATGTGATCACTCATGCATCCTGAAGTTCAATATTTCACCAAACAATACTATCGGCAGTTCAATGTTTGAACATAAGCGGCATTAACAGAATTTTTATCCGAACCGGGTCAATTGACGGATAGTCAATACGTCAATATATAAATAGTATTTACTAATTAAAAATGAACAAGACACAATGAAATAATGAATAATCATTCCTGATCAACCTTGTTTTTAGAGCTTTCATTCTTATCAAACAAACAGTACAATAAAAAGATACAATTATTACAAAAGTTTAGCACGTCTAGTTCTGTCATTAACGAACAAACTGCTGCTAGTTCTATGCTGATTATTGTAATACTGTCTCTGAATAACTCGATCCAAAAATCGAATCAGTTTCAGGGAGCTCGTAGCCGTAGGGCCCATCGATTTGCTCTGCGTACAATCGACCCGAATTTCCTCGGCACCACAGTCTTGTGCTATTCTCGACGGGGCCGAAACGTGGGGCAAATTCCCAGACTCAGCTAAGTCAAGTTTGGTTCCCACCACCAAAATGGGGATGTCACGCTCCAGGGCAAATGATTCAGAGTCAAAACTGCTGCTCAGGCTTAGCGGGGAGCTGAGGGGTCTTCTGTGAGAAATGGGACTCGTATCTGGGGTTGGCAAGGGGGATACCGTGGGAGTATTTTGTCCGCTCTGTCCTCCCCCACCGAAAACCTCGGCCAGCCAAACTCGCAAATTTTCCATCGATCGGCGATTGGTCAAATCGTGAACCAATATGATACCATGACAGGGCGCGTAGAAAATTTGTCGACTGCTCGCGTGCGACCGTGAACCACCAATATCCCAAAATTCCACAAAATAGGGCGTTTCCTGGGGCGTACCCGCTTCATACTCGTGCAATCGCAGCTCTACTGTGCAGCCGACAGTACAGGACGGCTTTGTTACCGGCACTTCGTGACACACTAAATGGACAAACGAGGATTTGCCCACGCCAGAATCGCCCAAAATTAAAATCCGCACTCGGTTTATTTCAAACGGAGTATTGGACAAGCTCATAGTTGGTTCAGGCTCTCTCCTAAAACTGCTTTTCGGAAAGCTTTTTTCAAAGTTTGTTAACCGGTAATACTGTCAAGTGACAATATTCAAAATCACATTCAGGATTTATATAACACATAGTTTTATCCAACTAGATTTCGGAATAAATTACGCGAATGCACAGAGAGCAAGTATTGCAGGAAAGTAAAACAGGAGAAGCGCAACTAAGTAAATCCTTTTCGTCAGCGCTTAGGCAAAATTCACCTCCACAGCGACACATGTATACAAAATCTCCATCGGCCGTTTGTTCCAGCTGATCCAATCGAACAGTGTCGTACAGAAGCCGGACTTCAGACCACAGTTCTTGATCCCGAAGCCAGAGGTCGTATTTCCTGCGAGATTCTTTGTCACTGAAACAGACAGGAGGCGTTATTCATAAAATTCAAAACTGCTATTAATAGATTCAGGAATTTTAATATACTTGTTTGATTTTAACGCAAAAAACCAAATATATACAAATTAAAATTAATTGTTAATAAATAGCACACTCTGTCCAAAAACAAGCCGAATGTTTGGCCATCTATCCTTTTACCTCGTACATAATACATATTCAGAGAATCAGAATTCATTGCAAATTTGCAAACATTGTGCTTGAACTAATATATATACGTAAGCATACATGCA
>JASANF010000251.1:0-66897 GCA_030248245.1 Trissonchulus sp. WLG1_4
GTTTCAACAGCAGTGCATCTGCAACACTGTCGTTTCTCGGGGTTTAGCATGCATCAACGCAAATCACTGTTGAACAATTGAACAGCGTATATTTACCTACTGGCCAATCCAACCGATGCTGCAACGTGAACGTATATACCTGTCACTATTGACAATCTGTAAAGTCGAAAGTGCAGCATAGCTGGTGCTGTATTATTTCTGTGCTATTCTGACCTACAGACACATGCAATACATTGAAAATGAACCGGAACCAGAACCGATTTTGCCGACTGGAATTGTAACGGGAACCGACTTAAACGTTGAAACCTAATCAACTAATTTGCAACGGGCATCTCCCTGGTTCCCACAAACGGTTGTTTTATATAATATAATAATTTAGAAAAGCTTATGTTTGACGCTCTTGGTTTCTGCTATAAAGTATGATTGGTCATTTCGGGGATGAATACTGTCCCTTTTAGGGACAACTTCTTTTTTTTCTAGTTCTAGTTCTAGCTTGGATCGTAGCTTGGATCGCAGTTTTTTATTTAAGGCTTGATCTGGCAAAAATATAATTAACCGCTATATGCTAGCTACCTGGAAAACGAAGACATGCTTGCAAACTGGAACGAAAATTAAAAAAACATTAAAATTTAAATTATTTTCAACTGAAAAGAAATCTTCGTTGCATGCAACACTGGGGCAAAAATGCCTGCAAAGACTCACGGGAATTAATACGAAGTATATATATCCATGCCAAACACATTCTACTAAAGCCCACTAAAAATCGCTGGACCCTGAAATATTCAAAACATGTGGTTTCATTACCAAAAGAACTACCTAATTTCAGGCACGAAGAGTACAGCTAGTTGTCGCCAAAATCATGCCAACTATTTTATCTCACGGTCCATCAATTTTTGGTCAGACTTAGTAATCTTCGACCTATTATGTGGGACTATGGAGTTTTATACTATGACTATTAAAGTTCAGAACAAATGTGGTCATTCTGAATCCAACTAAGAGCACGCCGCTAGGTTCCCAGCTTGCATTATTATCGAGTTATTGCACTGCTGTAACCGCGCATCTAAGCTATTGACTTATCGTACTGTATATTTCAAAACGGTCAGAATATATCTACATCATAACACTTTGTAATGTGCACTCATTACACACCTATTCGCACTGGCACGTGAAGCCCGCGTCCTTAAAATCATGCGCTGCGTGCACTCGTTTATAAACTTGGCGCTTCACGTAACAGTGTGTTTAATTTACTAATCCTGCACTCTACCTCGCGCTATAACCTTCACTTCTGCTGGCTTACCAGAGGCAAAGGTTGTGGTAGCCTGAACAGAATTAACAGCGGAGGCATGGTGGACGAAATTGGTCTGCTGGTGATACCAGGACGGTCGATTCCAGGAATCGTAGGAGGGAACTGAAAAAAACAAAAACTGATCCATAAGAAAAAATACCTTTTGTTAATTCTTGTTAACAGATACTGAGAGCCTATTACTTTACGGGATTAAACAGACTGGACTTATTTTAGTAAGAGGTTTAGGAACGGCAAATCATGCTAAACGGGCTAAACCAGTTAAAATAAGTCAGCGGCTTAAATCCGTTTACTCCGATTAAAAAGCAGCATGCTAGAAGTTAAGTCCATTTAATCCGAAGGTTTTGGAATGGCATTTTTAAGCTTAATTTAAACCGTTTAGTTCGACAAAAAATTAACCCTTTAATCCGGTAAAAAAATGGGCCCTGAGATATTAAGAGAGGTTTGGCGCTTAATATGCATGGTGATGGGCATCGATAGCTTTTAACCCAATGTCGACATTGCACATTTGAAATAACGATTTTGTTTGGTACCTACAAAAAACATTGGTTATTTAAGACGAAACTTTGTCTTTTTCAGCACGAAAGATCGTTACCAGTAACTAATTGGAAACATTTTTACGCGGCGGCCTCAGCCGCCGCGTATATACTATAGTACGAAAGCTGATATAACACGTATCCTTGCTTTCTGTGTGAAGTTGCACTGTAACAATCGGTAGGTCTTATGAATACGTTATTTGTGTGTGCGTGTGTGTTCATAGTGTGTGTTATTTTGCAACTAAGCGTATAAAGTGCAGTGAACAGGTATGCTGGTAATCACGCTCGCATTAGTTACGCAAAGATTTCAGCGTGTCTGTCAACGACGCAAGTGCTGGCAGATGTTTTACACAGCATAATAATGATGAACCCTATAGCTACGATGTTTCATAGATCGTATATCAACATGTCGAAATCAAGACAGTTTGAAGTACATAAGGCTATTGGTATGCCATCCGTCAGACGGCTATGCACGCCAAATAGAGTTCTGTCCGGGCCTGTAGCGGGCCGCGGGCCGCGGGCCGGGCCCGGGGGCCGGGCCGGCCCGGGCCCGGCCCGGAGAGTTTTTTCAGAAATGGGCCCGGCCCGGGGCCCGGCCCGGAAAATTCCGGGCCCCGGGTCGGACGCGGCCCGCCGGGCCGTAGCGGGCCCCGGGCCCCGGGCCGTGCGGGGCCCGCCGGGCCCAGAAATCCGCAAGCCCAGGGCCGTCTCGAGCTTCAGCAACATATGAACAAGGACTGCATTGCATATATATTGATTTTTACAAGTGCGCAGGCACTTATACTACACTCAGACGCACACACAATGGATTTTCTCACTTTATGAAGTCTGTGCCGGGCCAGCCCGCTGGCTCCGGGCCGGCCCGCGGGCCCCGGGCCGTTAGGCCCGCTACGGCCCGCCGGGCCTGTAGCGGGCCGCGGGCCCGGGCCGGGCCGGCCCGGCCCGGGCCCGGCCCGGAAGCGCGCCAGTCGGCCCGGCCCGGGCCCGGCCCGGGAAATTTTCTAGTGGCAGAACTCTAACGCCAAATAAATGCGGCCAACATCGTCAACTGCTAAGCTGTTTTGACATTTGACATCCGAACATAAAAGCTGTTTTAAGCTGTGGCTAGAACGCTGTTTTTTATTTGATTTACTGTTACGAAAAGTTTTTTGCGAAAACAGTACATATAAAATAAGTTTTTATTTTTAACAAGATTACGATAAATCGCAAATATGGCATAAGTTTTCATCATGCAGCGAAACCGATGGTTCACTAAGCACTCAGAAAATTTGACTTTTTTATTAAAACAATAGCATTCTCTCATGGTTTCATTACGATTTTTGATTGCGACGCCAGCACTCGACTTTGTGTGCATCGGATACAGCAGCAGTTGTGTAGGCTATTGCCAGCCTTTAAGTACCTCATGTAAGTACGGTTGCTATGTTGCACTAAGCGCTAGGGTGAGGTTATGCCTGAACGACAGTGCAACATCTATTCAAGCTTTCAGCTTTGAGCACTTATAGCTCAAAAAAGGTGCGTCCTGGACACTGATTATAATTTGCTCACCATTAAATTCTATATCGAATGGCGATTTTTTTCTCTTCACTACCAAGAGTGCATAATGGGATACTATGTACATACTCATGTGACTACAGTCTGAAAAAAATAGGTGCACCACTTCAGAAAACGAAACAAGTGATTTCGTTACGAAAATAATAGATTTTGACTATTAAGAGTACACAGCAAGTAGTCGCAGAAGTCATGCCACAAACATAAGTAGGGTGGCACATCTGTTTTTGTCAGACTTTAAAAGAATGTGCCAACAACCAGAAGTGTCACAGTCTGGCTGCCCAAAGAAGAGTCTATGTACTATGTAGTAACCGAGAACACTCGCAAGAGAGAATTCTGTGAAAGTGTTAAAACTTAAAACAATTCCATGAGTATTTTAAAAGCAAGTTGCAGCTTACAAATTTTAGTGTCGCGTTTTATATTCGAAGAATATCCTCGGCACTGTACATAAGCATGTCGCAACTAAATCTGTAAAAAATAGTTTAATCCTACTCACAAGACGTGCTTGTTGCCGTGTACTGTATTAAAACAGATTACCACAGAGCAGAACAAATTTTGCTGCTCCGAGTATCACAACTGGGTTGACAAAACGGTTCAAACAAAAATGCCGCAAGTGGGCACAATATAAGAAATATTGTTAGTTGAAAAATTTCAAAACCTGCTTGTTGCATAAAATTAACAATGATAGGTTGATTGATATTGTTAACATTGATGGATCGATCGAACTGCGTTGCATAAAACACCTAATTGTCAAAGGTGTAAATTCAATAGGTGCAATAGGTGGAGTTCAATAGGCTGTCCATACACACAAACGCACAAAAACACACCTCCTATGTTTTGACACTACTTTTGATTATTTTGTGCTTACTACTCAGTCATTAGTCATTCGACGAATTACTATGACAATGACATGTATCTCCGTTTTTCTGCTGTTAGTTTGAGAATTTTATAACCTGATAAAATACGGTGCCTAAAAAGTATTTTTTTCAAATTATTTAACTAACACGGATGGGAATAATGCGTTTTTCTTTCATAGACAACTGAAAATTAATAATTTGTTTCGAAAAATTTGATAAAACTTACGATTTGGTAATCTGACTTTTAAAAATCATCCATGAAAAGTTTTCATTTAGAACTCTATATTTACAAAGCCAATTGTAACAAAACTTAGCACGCAGTTAAAAACATTTCCTTTCTGTAATACTGCAAAAAATCATACAGGCAGCTTTTATACAGTCTAAGAAATTGAGTAACAATAGGTAGCCTGTGCACCTATCGTCAAACATGAATAATGTTCAGTAGGTGCTATAGGTGATAGGTTTTTTATGCAACGATAGCCTATCCAAAACTACCTATTGAACTAGTGCTGAAAATTGCCTGTTGAACCTATTGACTGATGGCTATCCACATATCGGTTTTTGCAACGTAAATGTTCAATATGTACCTAGCAACCTATTGAACCTATTTCGCCTATCAAACTGTTTATGCAACAGGCCCCTCTGATGAAATAAAGTATAGATTTAGCTAAATATCTAAGTTTAAATTTAGGTAAAGGGTTACATATGAACTAATTTGCAATTTGTCAAAATAAACTCAATTGTTTTGCAAATTTTTTCATTTTAAGACTGGAGATTTTTTGCTTTATACGACTGTACACGATCGTTTTGATTGCAAAATATCTGCACTACGCCGCCCGATTTGCCAAAATTAAATATAGGGTATAAAAAAACAAAAAACTTTTTAGCGATAACCTTATGACCGGTACATCAACACTCGTTTGACAAAAAACTATTTTTCGTGTCATTGAAGCATATTTTTTGAAACATGTTTTAAAGCTGCATGAATAAAAACAAATCTACATATGTAATTATTTTTTGTTTTTTGTCTTCGAAACAATCCCCAGGTGCATTTTCTCAAACAGTTTCAGACATCCAGTCCTCAGAAGAATTCAATAGCAAATAATAAAATTATAAATATTATAGTACCTATTTGGATATACTGTGTAAAAACAGCTCAGCAAAACTGTTTTGTATGATTCATAAGTTAATTCTGTGTTAGTTACCTATCATGTCGAGTTGCAAAGACAGTTCCCAAGTGTGCCTACATATAGCAAATTAAGCAAAGTTGCCGCTTAAATTACCCTGGAGATGTATTAACAATAACAAACAAAAAAATATGGCTTTGTCTTTTTCGTTGAATTTTTTTATTCACTATGTGGAGGCAACGAAAAGTTCTTAACCATGGTATGGATTAAAGTTCATTTAGTTGTCATTTACTGTGGCATTGTCTGTTAAGCAAAATTTATATTCGCTGCAGCGAGGACAAGGTGTCAGTATTATAGTCAATTATGAAACAAACAGACAAACAAATTTTGTGGTCAGGTACTTACTTGAATGTGGGATAGGGTTCGGGGGGAGAATGCTTCTCCCTCAACTGACCTCAGTCTCACCCAGACAGTTCAGTTACCCACAAATTAGTTTTCACCCCCCCCATAAATGGGCAAAAAAGTTTGGAAACTTCGCAGCACACCTCCCCTCCCCCTCCCGGTCGACGGCTCCCGTCCCCTTAGACTTCCTCAGCTGCACATGTGTGGTCACTGGTCAGGTACGATTAGCTCACTAAATGACAGCTCAGCATTAGCACAGTAGCTCACATGACAGAGCGATAGTCTGTAGAAACAGACAGGTGAGGTTTGATTACCTTCTTCGATATTTTTGCAGTGGCGTGAGAAAAAGTCATTTATTAGTTAAACAAAAACATTGCTATGGACTATATGCTCCATATTTTTGGCTTCAGTAGCGGCTCTGCATTTTCTTGAAGCTTCAGCGCCAAATCAAATATTCAGAATAAGCGCAAAATACATTCAGTTGGTAATAACGATTTCAACGATTTCTTGCTGATGTCACAGAGGTTCTTTTTTGAAACGACTAGTATTATAACAAAGTACAAATATTTTACAATATTAATATTTTTTCAATTCAGCTTACACTCTGAATTCTATGGAATTGAAAAATTGACATCACAACTTTGGTCTAATATAAGAAAATTATCATGTCTGCTGTACGTTTAAAAGTGGCTGTGAAAACGTACTTATTTATCAAAAATCATTTACAACACTGCAATAAAATGAAGTGCAGTGTGCACAACAAAAGATTACATATAAAAAATTAAGGTTCGCATTATACAAAAATAAGTTATAAAATTTGCCAAATGATTTTGAACTGCTTTGTATGTAGTAGTAGCAACATTATTTTAATAATTAAGATTATTACAAGACTAGTAGTACCTCTAGTTTAGACTAGTTAGACTAGGTCCACAACATGAGATATTAATATTAATATTAAAAGTCGCTATTTAAGTTTGTACTGCAACATGGAGCAGAAATACACTGTCCTCTGGTGTGCCCGGCTCATGCTTACAGGAAACAGTGGCGGTCGTCGCGCGTGCTTGAGAGAGAAAGGCCGGTAATGACAGTTCCGACGTTGGCTCGGTCCCCACCTGCAAGACTTCTTTTTGCCCATTTCCTGATCCTAAGCCTAAGCCTAAGCCTAAGCCTAAGGTTTCCTGTGTTTAGGGAACATGCACGTCCGGTGCGGAAATTTCACTGGCGCAAATTGCCCCTGTAAATGCCTAAGTGCCCTCAGTCACTAGATTTAGTTTAAAACCATTAATTTTTTGTCCAATCACTGTGCAGGGGAGGAAACGGAAGGAGCTCGTTTGGGAATATTGCTTCCGCTCAGGCTAAGACTAAATTTGCAGATTTTCAAAACAACCATTATTGCTCGGCTGCAAAACAAAACTGTCGCTTAATTCTTTTACCTATTTTGTGAGCAGACTATTTTCCGAACCCATTTTGCCAGTTATAACCTCCGATTTATCAGTAATTAATGGTGACAGAATGATAAACAAATATGAAATAAGTCTTTCAAGGGAGTGCAAAGTGTGAAATTTTTTGACACTTTTCCGTAACTTTACCTGTAGAGTTTTGGCAACCGGTTGATGATAAATATACAGGCGTACTAGAGGAAGCACAATCCAGCCCGGTTTCATTTGTAATACCGGCGGAATCGATTTCCTGCTTAATATTGACGGAATAATGGCGGTTTGAGATCCCAAACGGATCCGAACTGGCGCCAGAAATCATGATTTTGTCCCTGCGGATTAATTAAAAGATTATGCAGATTAAAATCTCATATTTATCGGATTTAGAAATCAAAATACATTTCCTTAGACGAGACGGACTCCTGAGGTTTAGGCTATATTGAAAATAGCACCCGAGAATTCTTACGGTAGAAGTCCTAGCCAGTCATTATTTAAAAGCTGAAAGCTATTATAGATTTTAGACTGCCCCTAATGACATAAAGTGCACGACACAATATACCCCTTTAGTAGGGAAATACTCAGAAGGTATATACAGGTACATAAAGGCTTATAATGTAGGTAAGCTGAGATATACCTGCATTTAAACCTGAACCTGATTTTCAGGCAAAACGGCCTGAACCTAAATTTTTGGTCCGCTAAGGCCAATTTTGAACAACTCAACTGAAATCTGAGCCTAAACTGACTGACTGGACTCATTCACTCTAGAAAGTTTGAAAATTTACTCCCTTTTAGACCATAATTTCTACCGTAAGACTGATTATTTAAACAGATGTCACTCTGAATTATGGGACCCGTAATTTGTTGCGCTAAACCAAAACTGTGATTTGTTGTTGAAAGCTGGCAGCTAAAAACCTGTATTGGACAATTTGCAAAGGGTATCGCTGCATCAAAACTGCATCAAAACCTGCTTAGCATTTCTTCATGAAACTTTCCTACTATTATTACTTATCAAATGTCTCTATGTCAACTGTGAAATGGCCATACATGGATCTAAATTTTAGCATTTTTTAATAAATTATTCACTTAAATGACGCAATATAGATAATAAAACTCTACGCAAATGGCACATATAACCAATATACCCATTCCGATTCTCATTTCATGAATTTCTAAGCTCATGAACACCAATTTATCGAGTTTTTGACCCCAAGTGCTTATCAAACAAATCATAGCTTTGCTGGCATTTATGTAAATCTGAGAAACTTTTTGCTTCCGTGTATTCCAAGTAAGAACGCCATAGAGGTCTCTTAGATTAGGTTTATGCGTGGTCAACATGAAATGTAATATTCCGCAAAAACATAAATGATAAAGCAGACATAATAAGTCTTTTGTAGCTAACAGATTAGCACTGCCTCGAGATATATTAGGGTACCCCTATTGTGCACTGGAATAAGAATCCGAAATTACTAAATGCCCATTGGCTGTTTAACTGTTACCTACGTTAGCCTTCTACATGAGTGAGCCATCAGATGTACTCTTGGCCTATAGCTAGCTAAGCCGGCTAATAGCTACTCGAAAGAAACAATATACAGATTTCAGATTTTTAATTTGCATTTCACGCATAATTAAAGATGGATTTTGACCATACTTAAGCCATTCAGCTGGCATTAATCTGCTATCAGTTATTGTGAAATATTTTAATCGAACCGAAGCTAAGCTGGTAACACATTCATCCAAGAATGATATAGCAGAAGTATGTAAAAGAATATATGTATATTGATTACAATTATTGATGCGCAATGTCAAGACAAGGCGACGATTATGCGTTATTTAAGTTTGCGTAACTAACTTGCTATAAAAATCATTTTTAGAAGACCATTAGAGCCTGTTCAAATTTCGGTACCGCGATTTATACTCGAAGAATATCTTCGGCACAGTACCTAAGCATGTCGCGAAGAAATCTATCGGGAAGTCGTTAAACTTTACTCGCAAAACGTGTTGTTTGTCGGTACGTTGAGTAACCTCTGTTGCAGCGAGTAGGTCACATCTATTTCATCTGCTCATAATTAACTCGCAACAGTGACACGCTATGAGTGTTTTTGAATGATTGAGTCTTGTTTTACCAAAAGGATGCGTGTGTGTACTGTGTAGACAATAAATTTCATGTTTCAAAAACTCTTTCCGATATTAAATTGTTGTCTTGGTATTATAATATCGCTCTACGACGTACAACAAACCATAAAATGAAGGGACACATTTATGTACTAAAACCTTTTTATTTTACAAAATATTCAATATTGTGTTTGCTTTTTAAATTTACACACATTTTCACATGAATGATATAAAAGAAAATCATTGTATGAAATTCTAACTGATAGACAATTTTGCTTCCATTATGATTTTTTTCTTTTTGGAGTTGAATCGCAATACTCGGATTCGATCTTTGTAACGGACCAACCAGCTTCATCAAAGATTATATCTACAAAAAAAACAAAGCGGTAACACTTACGTACGGTCCATTTTTTTAAATTTTTTAACGCTTAAATAAGTCAAATATTTTTCAGGTTTGGAAGCTGTTTTATTAGTTTATTAATTCCATATTTTCACTTAAAAATAGACTATTAGTTTTTGTAAACCTTTGAATTCAACTAATAGTTTTTTGATAGCAATTGCAAAAAATATCAATACCAAACAATCAAGCAAAATAATGTAATACTAAAAATTCCGTTCCTTTTAAATTTGCTGCAAGGCCGGGGCTTTTTTAGAGTCGATCCATGCTCAAAACTGTATGTCCGTACTTTCAGCTAATACCTAGGCAATAATCTTGACAAAAGCTGATTCTATACCCTAATAGTGGTGCGATTATGCGTAATTTTGTCGGCTGAACGGTTTTATGAACAAATTGACCCTTATAGTGTGAAGAAAAATAGGCCCCTAGACTATTTAAAGGGATTGACGACAGCTTAGCATTGCGCAGTATGTAGCTCAAATGGTAGTGCGCTGGTGTGCAGATTATGACATAAGTGGTTCGAGATTCGAGTGCGCCCTGGGTCACTATTATGCTGACGCTGTCTTTTTTCACTAAGAATCTCCTTCTTTGTCTTGACAATACTTGACAACAATAAGCTTACTGCGCCCAACAAGCCCAGAAGGCTTGCATTGGTTTAGCCAGGGTTCGCTCGGCGCAACTTTCTAGTCTGTCTAATTGCTCGTTTTCAGCAATCAAACATCCTTCTTCGCACCGCCACGATTCCTTCAACCAGCACTTTGTGAACGGATCTGCTTCGGCGAACCAGCCTTTACCGCTGCCTGCGCCATCCCCATTGGTGGCGCACCTGAAAATAGAAAACTCCAAATTTCCATTCTATTCTGCTCTAGTGCTTAAACGACAGTTGAATAGAAATTAACTGCGAGGTACTCAAGCCTGTACCCTTTGGGATCAAAAGTGTAGCTCTAAAAATGTTGCTCTAAAATTATCTAAAAACCATAACAATAAAATAATATTGCTGCTTTGAAAATATTACGTATTCCGTAAACACTCCCAAAGACCATATCTAGTCAATAATTATACTCTTGCGTTCCAGCCTTCATACCTAGCCTGGTACGGCTTCAAAACAACAAAGAGGTAAATCTGTACGCCACTTTGTGTTTCACCATTTTTTGAGCAAAGTGCTGTGGTAAAATTTGGCCACATATAGTCGACTTATTTGTACAGAAGTCAAATTTATGCGTTATTGGTATATACTATTGAAACTTATTGGTTCTTCAAAAAAATCGATGAAATCGTTACTAAAACACTACCTAAAAACTTTTTATACTAACTGCAACAGTTTGAAAATTTTACTTTTCATCCAATCCAACTTTCGCCACACACTTTCTGAATCGAGAATGGCCGTGGTCAAAAGTTGATTTAATGTCAGGATCTTCGAAACACTGCAAAATTCGCTTCGGCACCGTCGGGTGTCTAAATTAAATACAAATTACTATATAATGATGATTAAGCCAATAGTTGCTTCTAGAAAAATTATGATACAGCCATTTTTGTGAGGCCTTTGGGTCGATTCATACTTACGGCCGTATGTCCGTTCTGCCGACAAAATGACAAAACAATGACCTCACAGGCGCTAGCTGATCAACTGCAGTGCTAGTGACGTCATTCTGTAGGCTGAACGGACATACGAATGAAATTATGAATCGAGCCTTAGGTTTAAAACACTAACGGTGGAATGCATAAAGGCAGTCTTAGCTCAATCTTGCTAAATGCAATCTAAGGGCAACGTTCTAACCTAAGTAATACGTGTAGAGTTTTTCGTTACGATGTTCTAAATTACTGAAACAGAACACCTTAAACTGGTTTTAACGAAAGACTCCTTTTATGCATTCCACCCTGACTATTGTAAAGTTTTTACCTCCATTGCAGACTTACAGCACATTTTAAACAGTGACTACCGTATTACCTCGAATAAAGCCCCTGTCTTGAATAAATCCCCCGTTTGGACCTTCACTAAACAATTAAGCCCCCGGGCCTTTATTTGAAGAAATACTATATAATTAACAAAAGCAAATGTAGTCTTTGCTACGATTTTGTCATGTAGGCACTTAAATCTCAGTAATTACAATTATAATTAACCCTGTCCTTTTTCAACCTCAACCTCAATGTTGATCTTATGATTTTATTTTCCTCTTAACTTTTCTCTTACTACAGGCATAATTTTATCCTTACGTTTACTATTTGGCATACATGTATGAGCCCCCCCCCACAGAAATTGAGGACAGTGTCTCAAAAAAATTTGGCAAAATTAAATAAAATCGGCGCTTTGTGAAAAATGTTACTGTATTTTGCTAAACGTACGGTACGGTGTGTATCGTCGATTAAAGGAGCAGTCCCAGAAATGCGACCGCAGAAAACCCCAAAAGTTTTACCTCTTGTGTGTATATATGCTATTGGATGATTTTTACATTAAGACTCAGCTTCATACTAACAGCCGTATATCCGTATAACCGGCGATATTACGAAGCAGTCACGCCACTAATCCGGTGTAACATCAGATGTGGCGTGATTCTTTCGTAATTTTAACCGAATGAACGGACATACGGCTGTAAGTCTGAGTCAAGCCGATCAGTACATTACCTAGCTTTACAATAATCTGTACATCCTTCCATGCATTGTTTTACATCTTCCCATGTCCTGTCTTGTCCACAGACTGTTCCGGCTACGAAAAGTAGAAGCCCAGTTACAATGCAAGATTTGCTATCCATTTTTTGTTTAGTGTCACACCTGTCGTTTAATATCTGACAATTAAAAAACTTTTTGTTATTGTTAGAACTGAACTTAGTATAGAACCCAATGAACTTTATATCATCACACTGTTACAATTTATTATATTGTATTTTTAATTGTGCTACCCTAAACGGTGCAAAAAATGGTACAGATACAACAATTCAATAAAGAACAACTACAGGCTATTTAGTTTTTCTCATAGTTTTTTTAGTAAAAATTCCTCCTTGTATCTGAAAAAATTCCCTTTCTTATTTCTGTATAGTGAGAGCCTAACCTAATATACAAACTGAAAAGTTTGCAATACGAGGCTCCTCAAAAGTGTGCTTAATTGGCTCAAAAGTGTTAATTAATTAATTAAAGTGGTTGACTATTCATGTCAAGTACAAACTGAAATTCAGGAAGATATTTCAGCTGCTTTATTCAACGCTTAATTTTGTGCCAGTTCTTCACTTGAACTAACTACAACGAAAGTACTAATGTAAACTATAAAACCTATACTATAAAATAACAAAACAGATTTTGATTCAATCACAGAAAACGTCATTGGTTAAATAAAGCACTATTCACACAAAAAGTACGCAGGCACTCAGTTACAACCATTTTCTTAAAACTATTCGTGTGTATAGCAAAGCGAATCCTGTTTACCAAACAGTAGTGCAACAAAACTTATTTTAAATTTAAAACAATATTTTGTATGCAGTGAAAATGTACAGGAATCTCGAATTTAATAGGTTTCCAAAAACCTTGAATCAACTTCTGCAGACATCAAAAGCTTGGTGACAAAATGACTTGGTGCACTGACCACTGGTTTAAGCTCTTCCTTCAGAGTGTGCAGCAATCATTTTGCGTGTCCTGAATGTCAGTATTCCAGAGGGAATACTAAACGCGGCCATTTCAATAGAATTATTTTGAAATCCCAATTTTTGGATGGCCTACTACTGAGTATTGAGTAGTTCCAAGCCTCTCAAACAGCAAACTGGTAAACTGTATAAATATAGACGCATTGCGTGCTATTGCGCTTTTTCTATGCGCTATATGCGCGATTTGCGCTATAGCGCTTTTAGGAGTGCTATATGCGCTATTTGCGCTATAAGCTCTATCGAAGGTGCTTATGTGCTATTTGCGCTATAGCGCTTTTTGGGAATGCATATTTGCGCAATATGCGGTATAAGCGCTATTTTCTAAATTTGGATGAAACTTCTATAGAAAAACTGCCAGGGGGAATTCGAACCACCCATTGCTAGTTTTCTTGCAAAACGCTTTACCAACTGAGCTACGCCGGCCTATCGGTGTTTGTATTAATTTCGCTTTATATAGTGATGCTAATTTTGGATAGCACTTATAGCACAGGAGGGTTGTATTTGCGCTATTTAGGCGCTATTTTGTGCTATTGGCTAACTCATAGACAATTTTTGTTCTTTTTACTACATATACAATCTCTCAATAAACAAAAAATATTTTTGAATATTTGTTTGTACTCTGGTCGACGATATAAAAAAATAGCGCATATAGCAAAACGATAGCGCATCAAAGTGCTATAGGTTATTAGTGTATTTTTTATGCTATTGCTATAAGTGTATTTTTTCCGTAGGATTAAAAAATAGCGCTTATAGTAGCTGAGAGTGCTATTTGCGCTATATTGTGCTATTGGCCAATTTGTTGAAAATACTTGTACTTCTTCCTTTCCTAGGCCTAGGCCTGGGCTTAGGCTTGGGCTTAGGCTTAGGTTTAGGCCTGGGCTTATTCCTGGGCTTAGGCTCAGGCTTAGGCTTAGGCCTAACCAATAAAAGCGAAGAATGGAAAGTCATGTTGGGTGATTGCCTGCAATTTTGACTAATAGGATCGAGGGATGAAAAGCTCCACAAACCCAACAACCTGGCGGGAGGGGAAGGGGTGGGCGCCTGTTGAAGTGTTGAGTCTTCTTACCCTTCCAGGTTTTCGCTTTGCGTAACGAATAGGAGCAAAGAATGGAAAGTCAAGTTGCGTGATTGCCTGCAATTTTGACTAATAGGATCGAGGGATGGAAAGCCCCACAAACCCAACAACCCGGGGGGAGACGGGGTGGGCGGCGGGCGCTTACTGAATCTTCTTACCTTTCTAGGCTTATTTGCATAAAATTAAAATTTGAAAATAATTTTAAAATTCTTTTTGTTTATTGAGGGATCGTATATGTAGTAAAAAGAACAAAAATTTTTCAATTTTTCAATGAGTTAGCCAATAGCACAAAATAGCGTCAAATAGCGCAAATAGCAACCTCATGTGAATGGGAAGGTACGCCATTATATATTTAAAAAATACATACCAGTTGATATATGTTGACAACATGCAGATGTGTTTTTACGCTGTCCAAAGGCTTGGTTGTTTTTCAAAGTTGTAGTCGTTTTCCGCCAACTTTCGGACCAATATCCAGCAAATTTCCATCAAAAAGAAATAATCTATTGCTTATATGTATGTATCATCACAGCTGTATGTACGTCATTTCCATGAGCAAACAACACATATGTTAATATTTTTGCAAAAAGGGGCGTGTCGCAACGCCATATCGCAATTCTGTGAGCCTATCAGTTACTTGACCCTAGTGTTTGTGACCGGCCGCTAAAGCCGCCGGCCGGCCGGCGGCCGGGCCGGCGAAGAACTTCGGCCGGCCGGCCGGCCGGTAAAAGCCGGCCGGCCGGCCAGTAAAAGCCGGCCGGCCGGCCGGCCCGTGAAAACCGGCCGGCCGGCCGGAGTGGCCAAATTTTTGGATAAAACCAGTCCAGAGTGTCATTTTGGCATAAACTTAGCCTGCCGGATTGTTATGCCGGCTTAATTTTGTCAGTCGGTTGAATCTGATCGATTTTGAATCGATTTTTACCGGCCGGCCGGCCGGCCGGAGCCGGCCCGCGACCATCAGGCCGGCCGAAAATTCCGGCCGGTCACAAACACTACTTGACCCCGCATTGCAGTGTTCAATAATTGTCACCAAAGCTCTTTGAACGCAAGGGAAAAGTCCTGAGAGTACAGTACAATACAAAAAATGCAACTTCAAGAACGGTTTCCCCAAATATGGAGCCGATTGAATCGCTGACATGAATAAAAGGACAGTCCAGCTAAACACTTTGAAATGATGATATGTTGTAATGACTTGCTAAGTTGGTATTTAAATATTAAGTTATGTATACAGTATAATGTCAATAACTGGGGGGTAGGTTTTTTTTGGACGGGGTGGGGGTGTTTTTGGGTGAGTGGGGAAGGGGGCGTTTTTAAGCTAGACGCAATAATAGCGCAAATTGCGCTTACGGGTGGGCGTGGGGAAAATCCTGTGTCCTGTGCGCGCTTACACGCGACATCTACCCAACTTTAGTTTTATAACCTATGTAAATTTATTTCATCTAAAAGGCGGCGCTTCATTACTAAACAAATACGTAGTATGGAAGAAACTTTTACTAAACAAATACGTAGTATGGAAGAAACAAGCACGTTTTGCGAGTAAGGATAAATTTAGGTAAGTTTCCCATGTATCACGGTTTTTTAGATGCCTCGGAGAAACGGCGATTCGGCTATAGCCAATTATTATACACGGATTTGCCTAAAATAGCCGGCAATAGCTGTGGCGATTTTCAGCACATATTGCCGATTAGACTGTTTCGCCGCGGCTATAGCTCGCCGTGGCTATTTTGGCGATTTTTAAATGGCCAAGTTTTGACTGAACAAGCTTGGCTATAGCCAGCCTATGGCTATTTTTGAAATCTAGTAGAGACCACCTAGGAGTGGCGATTCGGCTATAGCCGCCAATAGCCGTTTCGAATACACTGTTTTGTCTGAAATAGCCGGCTATAGCTATGGCTCGCCGTGGCTATTTTTTCACTGGTGCTAATTCGCCGCGGCTATAGCTCGCCGTGGCTATTTTGGCGATTTTTAAATGGCCAAGTTTTGACTGAAGAGACGTAGCTATAGCCAGACCATGGCTATTTTTGAAATCTAGTAGAGACCACTTAGGAGTGGCGATTCGGCTATAGCCGCCAATAGCCGTTTCGAATACACTGTTTTGTCTGAAATAGCCGGCTATAGCTATAGCTCGCCGTGGCTATTTTTTCACTAGTGCTAATTCGCCGCGGCTATAGCTCGCCGTGGCTATTTTGGCAATTTTCAAATGGCCAAGTTTTGACTGAAGAAACGTGGCTATGGCTATTTTTCTGAAATCTAGGAGACCACCTAGGAGTGGCGATTCGGCTATAGCCGCCAATAGCCGTTTTGAATACACTGTTTCGTCTGAAATAGCCGGCTATAGCTATAGCTCGCTATGGCTATTTTGGCGATATCCAAAACGAAATAAAAAATGCAAAACTTGATGACTTTGTGGAATCGAACCAACAACCCTACGATTGCGAAGCGAACGCTCTGTCGCTAAGCCACAAAGTCATCTGGAATTGTGACAATAACTGCAGATTTTGAACGAACGACGAAAACTTGCTTCAATGGGGCACAGTAAAAATTGATATTGAGCAGTAATTGAATTATAGAAAAAAGGGGGACACCCCCCGTGGCAAAAAAATAATTCTTTACACATCGTGACCATGTTCTTACTTTATCAGTAACTCTTTTAGCACTGAACTGTGAGATTAATTTACTTATATAGATAGTTTATTGTCAGACTTTCAGGTGCCCTGTAGCTCAATGGTGAAGCAGTCGGACTGGTAACCGATAGGTTGGCAGTTCGATTCTGACAGGCCACACAACTTTTTTCAATTTATAGCTTTGATACTGAAACACTGTTCTAAGCCGGCAATAGCCCAGCTATAGCCGGACACTAACAGCTATTTCTAGTCAAAACACGGCTATAGCGCTAATAGCCGATTGACAGCGTGGGCTCAACAATTCTGTGAAACGGCTATAGCCGAGCTATAGCCAGGCTATACCGGCTATTCCTAGTCAAATAGTGGCTATAGCGCTAATAGCCGATTGACAGCGTGGGCTCAACAATTCTGTGAAACGGCTATAGCCGAGCTATAGCCAGGCCATACCGGCTATTCCTAGTCAAATAGTGGCTATAGCGCTAATAGCCGATTGACAGCGTGGGCTCAACAATTATGTGAAACGGCTATAGCTGAGCTATAGCCAGGCCATACCGGCTATTCCTAGTCAAATAGTGGCTATAGCGCTAATAGCCGATTGACAGCGTGGGCTCAACAATTCTGTGAAACGGCTATAGCCGAGCTATAGCCAGGCCATACCGGCTATTCCTAGTCAAATAGTGGCTATAGCGCTAATAGCCGATTGACAGCGTGGGCTCAACAATTCTGTGAAACGGCTATAGCCGAGCTATAGCCAGGCCATACCGGCTATTCCTAGTCAAATAGTGGCTATAGCGCTAATAGCCGATTGACAGCGTGAGCTCAACAATTCTGTGAAACGGCTATAGCCTAGCTATAGCCGGGCTATACCGGCTATTCCTAGTCAAAACACGGCTATAGCGCTAATAGCCGATTGACAGCGTGGGCTCAACAATTATGTGAAACGGCTATAGCTGAGCTATAGCCAGGCCATACCGGCTATTCCTAGTCAAATAGTGGCTATAGCGCTAATAGCCGATTGACAGCGTGAGCTCAACAATTCTGTGAAACGGCTATAGCCTAGCTATAGCCGGGCTATACCGGCTATTCCTAGTCAAAACACGGCTATAGCGCTAATAGCCGATTGACAGCGCGGGCTCATAAATTCTGTGAAATGGCTATAGCCGAGCTATAGCCGGGCTATACCGGCTATTCCTAGTCAAAACACGGCTATAGCGCTAATAGCCGATTGACAGCGCGGGCTCATAAATTCTGTGAAATGGCTATAGCCGAGCTATAGCCGGGCTATACCGGCTATTCCTAGTCAAAAGGCGGCTATAGCGCTAATAGCCGGTTGACAGCGCGGGCTCATCAATTCTGTGAAATGGCTATAACCGAGCTATACCCGGGCTATACCGGCTATTCCTAGTCAAAACACGGCTATAGCGCTAATAGCCGATGCGCGTTGTACCCCTTCTACACTTCTATTATACTTCCATTACTTACGTAACCTTTTGATTAAAGCGAAGACACTGCTATTAGCTGAATACAGGGGGCGGGGGGAAGGGGGGATGGTTATAGCTGCGTAGACTGGGAGGCGGTAGGGTGGTTCCTATCGCTGTCTCAGGAGTAGGCGTAGATAAGCGTTTTGCTCAGTGAAGCTAGGAGGTAATGTGCAAAAAATAGTCTACAAGTGCAGCGAAGGGGTTAAGGGGGTAATTGCGTTTTTAGGTGTTTTTTTAAAAAGCCATAGCTCAGCGTTTACAAATTCAAATCAGAAGCGGTCTTTTGCATTAGGTAGAACAATATCTTTCCTAAATGTATGCCATGCCTTAAAATTTAACCTGTGATTTTCTTTCCAGTATAAGCGACTAAAGAAAGGTCCTTTCCAAAATATTAAAATTTTTTACAAAAAGTTTGCGCCACAGCTCTGAATCATACGGTTACCTGTTGGGGCTGAAAGTTGGTAAGGTTTTTGACATGTTTAAAATCCCCAGGCATGTCCCCCACTTTTTTAATAACTAGTCAATTTACTGAGAAAATAGCTGAAAAGCAAACACACCGAAAATTTAAGATATTTTCTTGTAATTAAAACCCTCTAAAAATGTCCACAGGTGAAATTTCAAAAAAGTGAGAGACATGCCTGGGGATTTTGACCTTTACAATACTGTCCCAAAAATTTATGCTCAGGCGTCACTTATAACTTGAGTACTGGTGGCGCAAAGTTTACATAGAAATCACAAAAACCTCGAAAACGCAACTACCACCTTAAATGCAGCTGGCCGCTATATCTGTCTGAGTGGGGTATAATAAATCGTGATACATGGGAATGTGACCTAAATTTATTTTAGATAAATTGCGTTGTGATTTACTTGCAGTGCTGAGGATATTCTATCGTATATAAAACGCGGCACTTTTTCGAATTTTTTGAAACCAAGTTATTGCGACTCGCGACAACGCGATGCTGAGGCTGAAGCGTAAAAAGCAATCGCAACTGCAAGCCACAATATGATCCAGCAGATAAAGAGCTACAGCTATGTAACTTAATGCATGTGGCTATTAGCTAAAAAACGCATTATTATTATTATTTATAAGTCTTTCTGTCGGGTTTTCGACTTTCAATTTGTAATTCTTTCTGTTTGTAAATTCTTTCTGTGATTACGGGTGACTTTCAGTTTCACGTTCTTTCCTCGGTTAGTCTTTGTAATCACAATATTAACAAGCTCAATCTGCGGCAAAAGCTTCAGTAAGTATAAAGCATAGACTTTCAAGCACATTGGCCAGAGGCCATCGTAAACCTGTTGGGTCAGCTAAAGTACACTTAGGTATCTGATTCAGTCTTTATAAGAAGCGTATATTTTTGCAGCCACTAAAACTGCAAAATCTCAGTCAAAAGGTTTTCAATTGTGAAGTTTAATGTTAATCCCTATGCTCTGCAGTCTGCAGCATAGAGATTAACATTAAAATTTTTAAAAAATTTTTACTGACGAATTTTTTTTTAACTTGTTCTTCTCTCTGTGTCACTTTAGAAGAAAGCAACACTGTATATATATTTGTTTTTCCAATAGAAGTTCAAGTTCTACTTGCTGTTAAAGCATAGTTTCAGGAATCTCTGTGGTTGAGTGGTTAGTGTGTTAGTTTTCTAACCAAGAGGTGGCTGCTTCGATTCCTAGTGCTTCATTCTTTTGTTAACTTTTGCATTTTCGACTACCACTAATAATGTTCTGTAAGAAGATGAGACAGTGAAAATACAAGGCATTTGGTAGTGACGGATGCAAATCGACGGTAGAAGACGTGTAAAACACACCCCGCACATGAACACTTTAGCGCTAGCACAGTGTTAGGTTTCCAGAATCAAAATTAAAGACCTGTTGGGCTGTGGCCCAACAGGAAAAAATAAACACAAAATTTTACATAATGAATCACTATGCAGGTACACAATGCAAGCACTATCGATTATATACGATTATATATCTAATGCAGACTGTCTGCTGTGTACAAAAACATAGACAGCCAGACAGACAGACTGGAAAATGACGAATTGTGAAGCACGGTCAACAGTGACGCTATTTACGTACTGCTCTTGATACACACGCACGCTCAAATAGTGTGTTTTAGTGACCTGCCAACAGTGTCACAACTGAACCACGTGCAAACATATAGAGCGTTTGCACTATAGTATATACGCGGCGGCTGAGGCCGCCGCGTAAAAACCGCTTGCAGCAAAGTTTCAGATCAGGCGATCTTGTCACGTGACTCCAGAGCCCTGAACGTGAGCGAATTTTTGGCAAACGTTAACGCTGTTTAAGCTTTACGTTTAGTTAACGTGAAACGTGTATAATTTATAGTTTATAGTTATAGTATTTTTAGTTTTATATTAACGTGTAGCCTTTTTTATTTGTGCTTTTTTACTTTATTATTTACGTTATCTTGGTTTTTATCAATTTCATTGGGTTTAGAAAAAAATTGTCATTATTTGTTTTTGATGTCGAGCTCTCAACAGTGACAATCATATAAAAAATTTCAGAAGTATATTTAAAAATAAAAATGTTCAACTGCACAGAGCTATAGGCTATGATTGTGCAGAAATTTTAGAAAAATCACAGTACCAGTGGCGGATACAGGGGAAGGCCCAGGGGCCCCGACCCCCCCTTTGGGTCTGCCCCCCCCCCCTTAACAAAGAGAGCCTATAGAAAAAATTATAAAGCCTATAAAAAAGCCTATAAAATCCTATAAGCCTATATATAAAGCCTATAAAATCCGATACGTCTCCAATTGACTAAATTTGGCCTAAATATTAAAAACTTAAATTTCCTGGGGCTGCCGCCCGGCGCCCCCCGACTCCCGCAACATTTGTGGCTTACTATTCATTGCTAATTTGCTATTATCTTTCATCAAAGTCAATGCATGTGTATATACAAGAGTGTACACTATGCTGCATTCACTTGTGCAATACACTTCTAATGTGACGACATGCTCCCTACTGTTTTAATTTAGCTGTTTTTATAACTAATAACTTTTCGATACGTGTTGCTTGACCAAATTCGGCCTAAAAATTAAGATTTTCTGCAATTCTGATAGCTGCGACCCTCAGATCTCTGAAACCCTGTGGCTGTTGGTCTGTATATATTTCCTGAGGAATGGGTTGTGTCTAGTTTATTTGCTCAACATATACACTCTGTAGCAGGGGCGTATCTAGGGGAGGGGCGGCGGTGTGGCCAAGAGTCAACAAGGGTGTCCCTTTTGGTTTTATTGAAATAGAATTCCGATACGTCACCAATTGATCAAATTCAGCCTAAAACTCAAAAATTTCTCCAATTTTTTTCCTGGGGACTCCGCTCCCAGAGCTTTGCAACTGTATGGCTCCTTGTAATTGTATATGGCTTTTGTTAGCCATATATGCAGGAGTACACGTGTACATTATATAACTGCATTTACTTATGTTATACATACACTGCCTGATGTGACGTGCCCCCTTTTGATTTAATTTCCGTGTCCGACAAAATTTCCAATACCAAATTAAGGTGGCGCTCAGGGGAACCGACTTTGGCGTTTAATTTTTTCAGCGACATTTTTGACCACAATGTTTTGAAAGAAAGTTGTTCAGAATGAAAAGAGCTTTTATTTTATATGCATATTGTGATAAAAAAATTTAAAATTTTTTGGACACTTTTGTAGCCGTAGCATAATATTTTTTGTTTCAATATAAAATGATTACTCATCACTACCATATACGGTTTCTTAGCTCTAAATTGATGTATTAAACATAAGCATACGTTAAAGCTTTGCTGAGTTATTTAGCCGTGAAAATAGCAAATCAAAAATGAAAAACCTAAAATGCTGATAAATCTTCGACAATGTCACATCTTTGATTAAATTTCTTAAAAAACTGAGTATGGCTTTTGGTAACCTTTTCAACGGAAATATGCAGTCCTATGAAAGGTCTAATTTTTGAAAAAGTGAAACGTGTGGGCAAACGTTACAATTTTGCGTAGCGAAATTGACTACCTACAGTTTTTGGACCTGGGTCCCAGCCGCCGATTGCGATCGAGGTGATAATTTGCATAATGAAAGAAAGAATATAAATGCACACTTAAGAATTTTTCGACTCTCAAATTTTGGCTCGCAGCACTTTTTGTAGTCGCTCAAACACAACTGATTTTTGAAAAATTGATTTTCTGCAAAATCAAAAATGAAACTAAAACATCGAAGATCTATCACGTTTAGAATTTTGAAAGATATTTATATTGATACCAAGATCGTGAAAATCGGTTTGAAGTTTCGCTGAGCTGGATCAAAAACAAAATTAGTGTGATTAGGAAATTCGACATGGTCATAAAATTTTACACATTAAAGTGCTGAACTGTATTCTATATTGGCTTTTTTGATATCTCTGATGTACAATTAAAGTGGTATTGCGATTTATTTGCATGAGCTGAGCGCGAACCTGAGTTTTGTTGCTGAGCGCTACCTTAAGAGGGCGCTCCGGGAATCAAGGTATTGGGCCTTATCTTTTTTTCAGCTAACGAATTTTGACCTGTGTCAAGAAGCAATGGTACTGAGAATGATGTGAGCTTTCATTTGATACCAATATCAAGATATTTTGAAAATTGCCAATTTTTGTAGTTTTTACTGGCAAACTGCCAAATGGGTGAACATTGAGCAAAAATTTATTAAAAATTCATCAATTCACATCATTAGACACAAAATAGCAGTCGAAAAATGTTTGAAACGGCAAGGTTAATTTCTACGGCCAATTTTGCCCGCAAACCGGCTTTTACCAAAAACTGTGTTCGATTTAGTACATTTTTAACATTATCTAAAAAACTGTGTAACATTGCTCAGCAACCTAAGCTGTTTTTTACTACGGTCTTGTTTCCCCAAAATTCTGCAAAGTTTCACCGGGGGTAGCGGGTATCGCTACGCAAAGTTGCTGCCCCAAAAAACTTATACTGAGCAGTACTCACGGTAATTTTCGGCATTCGATATCTTTTTGCTGCTTCAACCGATTTGGATTTGAAGATAGCTTATTATTGTGCGCAGTTGAACAATCTTTTATTTTTAATAATGTTCTAGACCATGATACCACTGCTTTTAGTGCTGAGACCGGCCTCAAAAGTACAAAAATTGCAATTTTAACAAATTCGCACTAAATAGTCAAATACAAAAATAGTGTTCAACTAGAGGAGCGCAAGGGCTACATTTTGATACATACACATTGCATGTAAAATATGATTTTATGACAAACATGCTATTAGTTATCGCTTGCCAAAAACTCACTTTCGCGCCTTGCTATGGCAGTCAAGTGACATTATCACGTGATTTAAAATTTTTACACAAGGGTTATTTGATATTTCACACCATCCTAGTTACTTATTTAGTAATATTTTAGTTTTATCGGCTTTTTGCCAACTTTTGAGGCAACTCCCGAATCCCGGAGCGCCCCCTTAAATTAAGGTAGCGCTCAGCAACAAAACTTATGTTTGGCGCTCAGCTCATGCAATAAGCAGCAATACCACTGTAATTGTACATCAAAGAGACATCAAAAAACCTATTTACAATATATTTCAGCACTTTAATGTGAATGTGTCAAATTTTATGACCATGTCGAATTTCCTATTCACACTGATTTTGTTTTTGACCTAGCTCAGCGAAACTTCAACCGATTTTGACGATTTTGGTATCAATCGAGAGATCATTCAACAATCTAGACGTGATTGATCTTCGATTTTTCATTTTTATTTTTATTTTGCAAAAAATTGATTTTTCAAAAATCAGTTGTGTTTGAGCGACTACAAAAAGTGCTGCGAGCCAAAATTTAAAGATAAAAAAACTTTCAAGTCTGCATTTATGTTCTTTCTTTTTTTGTGCAAATTTTCAATTCAATCGCAATCGGCAGTTGGGACCCAGGTCCAAAAAAAGTAGTCGATTTCGCTACGCAAAAATGTAAGGTTTGCCCACACGTTTTACTTTTTCAAAAATTAGACCTTTCCTTGGACTGCATATTTCCGTCGAAAAAATAGCCAAAAACCATATTCAAATTTTTAAGAAAATAAGCAAAAATTTGACATTTTTGATGATTTATCAGCCTTTTCGGTATTTCATTTTTGATGTGCTATTTTCACGGTTAAATAACTCAGCAAAGCTTCAATATAATTTTATGTTTAATACATCAATTTAAATCTAAAAACCCGCATATTTCAGTGATATGAGTAATCATTTTATATTGGAACAAAACAAGTTGCCTCTAAAAGGAGCATGGTTCCTCCCCAGAGACACGACAACTTGAGCTGGCACTATTTCTAATTCATTCATATATAGCATATAACTAGGTTAGTTGCTGCAAGTATGTACACAGTTTCCTAATTCGCTACATCAGGTTTCAGGTAACATATCCAAAAAGCAGCGCACTAACCAGGAAACTGAAATAAAATTGCTCTACGCAAAGAGCCAGTAAGAAATCGTAGTGAACAACGAGACGAACAAAAGCGTACTAAGCAACGAGCCCGGACAAAATTGCACAGCGCAATGAGACCGGACAAATTCGCACGACGCAACGAGCCCGGACAAAATTTTAAAAACGAACCCGGACAGAATCGCTCTACACAACGAGCCCGGACAAAATTCCAAAAACGAACCCGGACAAATTGCACTACACGACGAGCCCGGACAAAATTCCAAAACGAACCCGGTCATAATAGCTCCAAGAAGCGATCCTAGACAAAAGTGCAGTCCCGAACAAAAACGACAGACAAACTGGCACTCTGGCAGTCTGGATTTAGAAAAAAATTTGTGCAATCAGCAATCATCATCATTTTATCTACCGAGACAAGCCTAACCCTAAACAAAATGACCTGTGTACATTTTGAAGACTAATTTGCATAATAGTAACGTCACGGTCATTAATCCTATCCAATCAAATTGAATACAAAAGGCAATTGCATCCTAATCACGGTTTGATTGGCCGGCACGTTTTATACGTACTGACAAAATGAAAACAATTGGTCAAACAGTCTTGGCTCATTTGAATACGCACTATGATTGGACCAATAATTTCCAGACAATATTTTATTCGTAACAAGGGGGTGCGACAGCGACAGTTTTGAAAAAAAATAAACTACGTGCTATAAAAAACGCTACCAAGCTACATTTTATTACAGGCAGCAGATTTTACTGTTTTAAAAATGTTGGGATTGTTTTCGTACTTTTCCTTTTATACAATCAGTTATTTGATAAATTTGATATTTGGCCCCTCCTGCAAAACAAAAAGTGAGGCATCAGTTGTAGTGCTAGGTTTACACACAAATCATAGGCTAGACTGAACGTTTGCGGATAAGTTCCTGTTACAGCATCTAAAAACGAAAACAAATGTTCCTACTCTAGTAGGAACAAAAATTTTTGCTACGGCTACAAAATTGTCCAAAAAAATTTAGAAAATTTTTTCTTATCACAATATACATATCAAACGAAAGCTCTTTTTATTCCTTCGAGCTTCTTTTATTCCTTTGAATAACTTTCCTTCGAGACATTATGGTCAAAAATGTCGCTGAAAAAAATTAAACGCTAAAGTCGGTTCCCCTGAGCGCCACCTTAGTCAAAAAATTAAATTGACCAGATTAGGCCTGAAAATAAAAAGTCTTCAAATTTCTATCTGGGGGCTGCCACCCCCAGACCCTCGCAATTACTCAAGTCCCTCCACTGGTGTTTTGTTGATTAAACTCGCATTTTCATTGCACATTTTGTTTCAAAATACTACAGAAGCTTTGGCTTTTGAAACCTGCAGCCCCAGACCCCCGACAACTTATCGCATTTGTACGATAACACATAAAACGTTAGAATAACAGCAATCGACATTATCAAAATAGCGCTAAAAAAATTTGTCACGCTTGCTTGCCCCCCCCCCCCCCCCGGTCGACCCCCAAGGTTGGCCTGGCCCTCCTTTGGAAATTCCTGGATCCGTACTAACAGTAATGTGTATTCGAATGCCGAAAGATTGGTTTTGTATTCACACTACCTTTATTCGAATCTACTGCTTCTAAAAATAAGTTTATTTGTAATTTTTTTGCACAAAACGCGACAAATTGTTCTAAGTTTAAATTATGACCAATATAAATTCGTATCTTACCTTAAGGCCGATTCACACGCTGCGATTTTACTGCGATTTTGCCGCAGCGTTTTCGCTACTGCGGCAAAACGCACTGTCGGAACAGACGCAGCAATTTTAGTGCGGAATGCATGCGTCTTGATTTTTCAGCAGCGTTTTAAACGCCAGACTGCAATTCGGCCTGCGTTTTCAGTGCGTTTTGATGCTGCGGATATGTTGGTTTCACCAATATTCGCAAAGCTGTTTGTCATATTTTTAAAACAGTAAAGACGCAGCAAAATAGCTCGCGAGACGCAACGTTTGTTCAGACACTGCGTTATTTGTGCGGCACCTTGCGTCTTGCGTTTTGCGTCAAAATGGCAGCGGCAAAAACGCACCGTGTGAATCGGGCTTAAGGGGGCACTCCGGGAATCAAGGTATTGGGCCATAACATTTTTCAGCTAACGAATTCGGACCTGTGTCAAAAAGCAAAGTCGCTCAGCATGATGTGGGTTTTCATTTGATACCAATATCAAGATATTTGGAAAACTGCCAAATTTAATAGTTTTTGCTGGCAAACTGCCAAATGGGTGAACATTGAGCAAAAATTTATTAAAAATTCATCAATTCACATCATTAGACACAAAATAGCAGTCAAAAAATGTTTGAAAAGGCAAAATTAATTTTTACGTCCATTTTTGCCCGCAAACCGGCACCTACCACAACCTGTGTTCGATTTGGTATATTTTTAACTTTATCTAAAAAACTGTGTAACATTGATTGGCTACCTAAACTGTTTTTTTACGGTCTTGGGTTCCCAAAATTCTGCAAAGTTTCAGCGCAATCAGGCAACGCTACGCAAAGTTGCTGGCTCAAAAAAATTATACTGAGCAGTGCTCACAGTAATTTTCGGCATTCGATATCTTTTTGCTGCTTCAACTGATTTGGCTCAAATTTAGCATGAAGATAGCCTATTATTGTACGCAGTTGAACATTCTTTTATTTTTTTGAAATAATGTCCTAGACCATGATACAACTGCTTTTAGTGCTGAGAGACCGAACTCGAAAATACAAAAATTGCAATTTTAACAAATTTGCACTAAATAATCAAAAACAAAAATAATGTTGAACTAGAAGAGCGCAAGGGCTACATTTTATCACGTGATTTAAAATTTTTACACAAGGGTTATTCCATAAAATACTAAATACTTATTTAGTAATATTTTAGTTTTATCAGCTTTTTGCTGACTTTTAAGGGGGCGCTCCGGGAATCAAGGATTTGGGCCGTATTTTTTAAAAACAGCACAAATGACCTATCATTCTTGAAGGAAAGTTGCCCAAAATACTATTTCTGATGTTTTGACGTGCATTTCTCCACATCAAAAAATTTGGAAAAAATTGGACAATTTACTGATTTTATTTGACTTTTACACAAATTCAGCAAGTAAGCCAGTGCATCTACGCCAGTGCATCTTTGAGGTTTTGCAAACATACGATACGTAAATTTTATTAGTCGTAATGAAAAATTAAAACAATTTTATTGCGTTCTGTGCAAAAAAATCGCACAAGAAACCATTTTCAGAAGCAGCAGACTCAAATATACAAATATAGTAGGTTGTGTGAATACAAAACCAATTTTTCGGCATTCGATTATAAAACGCTAGTAAGATATTTTTCTACAAAATTTTGCACAATTATAGTCTTAGGCTCTTCGCAGTTGAACATTTTTTTAGTTTTTTAAAATAAAGCTTATAAATTTTTTTTATATGAATTTTATTGCTCAGAGTTCGACTTCGAAAACACATAGTGACATTTTTTATCCAAATCCGACAAAAATGTTAAAAACCAAAATAATGTTCAACTAGAGAAGCACATAACCTACATTTTGGTATATGAAGTGTGACTATACGCAAAGTATAAGCAGAGTTATCGTTTGCCGAAAATTCACTCACGTTTGGTGCTCTGGGAGTCACGTGACATGATCACGTGATTTGAAATTTTGCCTCCAGTGTTCTTTGGTGCCATACTAAAGATGTGCATAGTAAAGTTTGACATTTGCTAACTTTTTTGCCAATTTTCGATGTAACCCCCGATTCCCGGAGCGCCACCGTTTGCAAAACCTCGAGTATCGTTGTGCGCTGGCTGATTGCTTGAAAGTTGAATAAAATCACAAATTTGTCTGATTTTTTTGTTATGGCGATATATACACGTCAAAACATTGGAAATAGCGAATTACAACGAATAAAAAATAGTATCGTGGGTTTTCAAACCCACCCCCCAAAAGTGTATTTGCACAGGGTTAGTTGCTGAATCTGCTCGAAAATTCATTAATATTTCAAATTTGTCTAATTTTTCCATTTTTTCCTATACAAAGATATGCACGTCAAAAATTCCGGATTCCAAATAGCATTCTCTACAACTTTTTTTCGAAAATGACAAGTCATTTTGCTGTTTTTTTTAAAAATATGGCCCAAATCCTTGATTCCCGGAAGCCGGAATAATTAACAACAAAGTATATATAATAAAATCTTATTTTGTTGTATAATGTATCATTAATTTTGTGCCTTAACCTGTGGTGTAGCGAGCGGGGAGGGACAGAGTCTAAGCCTAAATCTGGGGCCGTATTCTCAAAATTACCTGCTGGTAAAGTTAGGCTAACTTTACCCACAGGTAAAGTGAAGGTAAAGTCGTATTCTCAAACAATGCTCAAAGCCAATGTGATAGCTAAGGTTACCCTAAGGATTCGGTCCTGAAAAGTGCTTTATCTTGTTTCGCAGCTAAAGCTAATGTATTGTGCAAACTTTTAACCTCAACTGTCGACGTTAACCTTGTTTTCAATTTTAACTTTACCTTTACCCACAGAATTAGGGTTAAATGCAGTTGGGGGGAAAATAGTGGACCTCTTTTTTTGAGTAGAGCACCTTGGGGGAAGCATTTTTGCTTCAAGAACCCCTATTTCATTTTCTGGATTTTTTGAGATATGACCCCTCGCAATCTGAACCCTCAGTGAGGGACGTTTTCGCAATTTTTTTCCGAAGCCCTTGTTTTTTCCGTTCTAATCGTGTCTAAATGGTGTCAGATTATTGTTTACAATTTTTTAGAATCCAAACAAAGGCTCTTTGACTGGGTTTCTACCCAAAAATTGGCCAAATTCGCCAGAAACGTCCAATTTTTGACCAAATTCAAACTTGGCCTTAAGGTGGTAGTGTCGCCAAAGCAGTTTTGCTCATAGCTTGCAAAAAAAAGAGCTTTTTGCTTTGAAATTGTACCTTAACTTAGAAACTAGTGAAATGCCATATGGTGTCAAATAAATACTGCCAGACACTAGACTACCAATATCTACCAATATTTTGAACCAATCACCATTTGTGAGCCAGACAGCACACAACAGAGACATAAAAGTTAAAAAAAAACAAGCCAGATATCAGATTGACCAGCTTGTGAAGTACATGTAATATTTTGACGCACAATTTTTTGCGACAAATAAGAAAAATAAAAAATGAAGGTTCGTTTTTCTTTTGATTTCAAAATAAGTGTCCAATTTTTTTACATTGCTGCGAGTACTTTACAGGTTACGCACAGTTTTACAGTTCAAACACGCATTACTCCGCTACCACTCAAGCAATTTGCACTAAAATTTGTGTGCATAAACTAGAGTATATGTGCTTTTACTTTGTGTAATGAATTTAAACAAAAAGTTTTTTAATTGTGACGAAATTATCGAATGTGAATAGGTTTTCAAAACGTCATTTTTCCGACTTTGCGACTTCACTGCTAACTGTATGCTGCATCAATTTTTCTGAAACTTGGCAAAAATATTTGCCTTGAAACATATTTTTAGAATATATAAAGAACAATGACCTATCTTTCACTAAAAAAGTTTTATAGTCGCTCAAAATCGACTGCTTTCGCGACACTACCCCCTTAAGGTGGTAGTAACGAATGTGCAGTGGTTTTTAAATTTTTGAAAAAATTTTGTTGATTCAAACTGCAATTTTTAATAATAAAGTCTGTAAAAAATTGATTCATTAACACAAAATGGCAAATGAAGTTAATTGGATCATGTGAAAAATTTTTAGGAGCAAGCCAAGCCAACAAGCCAAACTACACAACAGGAGAATGGAAATTTAACAGTTTTGGCCACTTTTCTAAGCGCATGCGCAGGGCATAAACACAAAAATGAACACGAATAAACTTTCGCAAAATTTCTAGACCCAAAATGAAAATTTTTTAATTTGCTTATATTTTGGCGCAGATATAGAGCCCGAAAGTTGAGTGTGAATAGACACTTTTGACTTCGAAAGCTCATATTTCGGTTAATAATTGACGAATCATAAAATCGTGCATTTTGGGTCTAGATAATTTATTTTTAAATATTTGTGCCTTTCTTGGCATGTTTTTGTTGCTTAAACTCGTCAAAAAGTGGCCAGATTTGAAAGCGCTCAAAAAAGCCAAATTGGTCTACTTTGAGCACGTGCCATACAAATCATCCTTGCAGTTGAACAATAAAACTTTACATAAATGTAGAAGAAAAATAGTGCTTTCTAACAGTATAAAAAGTGTGCTCTAAAGTTAATTAATTATTGAGTACTAGCCTGTTGAAAAACACTGCACATTCGTTACTACCACCTTAATTTAGGCTTGGGCTTAGGCTTAGGGCTTAGGCTTAGTATGGGGCTTAGGCTTAGGCTTAGTATCAGGCTTAGGCTTAGGCTTAGGTTCAGGCTTAGGCTTAGGCTCAGGCTTAGGCAATAAAAAATCGAAATTTTAAGAAAAAACCCTGCCAGCTTAGCCTAGAGAATCCTGCCAACTAAGCCTAGACGATGCCTTAAAACATCATAACGCACTCAAAACTATCCAAAAACAAAGATTATAGCCATTTTTGGCTTCGAACTTTGGCCTACGTTCACTTCCGAAAACACTGAAAATGCAATTTTCAAGGGGTCATAGCTCAGAAAATCCAAATTTGTGGATAGGGGTTCTATTACAAAAAATGCTTCCCTCAAGGTGCTCTACACCAAAAAATAGGTCCACTATTCCCCCCCCCAACTGCACTTGATCCCAGAATTAACTTTACCTTCACTTTACCTTTGGGTAAAGTTAGCCTAACTTTACCTGCAGGTAATTTTGAGAATACGGCCCCAGAGCTGGCGCTGATATTTGAGTGTTTTTAAAAATGTTCACGCACACTCATACGTGTTGAGCCTCGCTGGAAGAAATAATTTATATATCCCCTTATTAAGTTTGACCGTTTCAGGCGACTTTCAAAATTGTCCAACTTTTGCCGACTTTCCTTCCCTAAAGTTCTTTTGCACTTGATTTATATTCTAATTATTCTGTTATCTGTATAATATTCTAGTCTTCCCTTGAGTGCAATTCTTAAGCCCGATCCAAGATCATGTCAACCCTTGGCTCGCTGACCCGAAGTGGTAGTGGAACGCTGACCAAAAAACAAGTGCAACAAGGTCAGCAGTACGTGGAGACTGGAGAGAAAAAGGCCAACACTTTGGTATCAAAGTTCGGCACTGCCAACCGAAACAAGCAACGCAAGACGAAGGAGGAAGAGGAGGGTAAGATCATTATTTGTTTGCTTGTAACTGACGTATTTTGTGTGTATCTTATAATGTATATAATAAACGTAAACACGGTTGGTTTACAAGCATTTAAACACTAAAAAATTACAAAATTGAGACAAAGTATTTGCCAAGAAAAAACATTGTGAGTCTCACGCATTTTGTACGCATCCATCTAAGCTATATATGTAGTTTGTTTTTTAGACTTGTGATTTTATTGTTTCAGTTGAGCGTGTTTATCTGGAAGGCGCGGATGCCATCGATTCTCCGGCTGACCCAATCCCCATTGAACTCAGCCCAGAAGAGTGTAAACTAGGTATAAAGATTATATATTTTGTTGATCGCATGGTTGCATAATATGGTTGAACTTTTTATCAAATTTTGTAATTGACTTTGCAGTGCACATAAACATTAATAGATAACTCTGGCCCTCTGGGCCTTATGTGGGGGAGGGGGCCGAGCTATTTTTCCGCTTACCTTCCTTCGTTAGCCTTTCTTGGCGTCGTGTAGACATTCTGTAGGGCGGGGAAGGGTTGGGTGTAATTGTCCCCCACGCTCATATATGCGCATGACTACGTATATACATTCGTATATGTACGTATGCGTTTGTGGCTGATAAAATCCCGTAGCTTAACGCTTCAGATATTGATAAACGTATCTTGTCGGCGGATGAAGTTTTCTTCTGAGGCGCGTGTGAAATTGTCTCTATGCCCATTTGTGAGCTTAATTATATACATATTATGTAAAAGTTTGAATAAACTTTAAACTTAAAGCGATAGTAACTCGTGACGTAAGCTCTTTTTTTTATTTTTTATTTCTGGCCGCTAACAAGATTTACATGGGTAAATTTTTTTCAGATGAAGGAGAAGAGCGTTTTATGGTGGCTCCAGAATCTCGAGAGGACCCGAAAGTTAAGCAAGTTATCAAGGTGAACATTAATTGTCAATTTTTTATGTATGCATTTATTTTTTATGAATTTTTTTATACGTCCGACTTACTGGCGGTCCCAGACTTCGATTTCGGGGGGGGGGCGGAGGTCTGAAGAAATTTTTTGACTTTTTATACTAACGTTTTTCAGCTTTACGCTAATTTGTTATAGCCACAGGCCCACAGCCATATCAAGGACAATGAATTGAGTCTGTAGTAAAAAGTCTGCCGCCCCCCCCCAAATCGCAGGAGATCGATCAATCGCACCCACTTGCTGCAGGTATCTTCTATATAAAGGTGATATATACTGATGGTGTGATTTTTTAGCAAAATTAGGGGTTTGGGTTCGTCTTCTATTGTATGCTGTATTTTAGCTGCTGACTGACTGGATAAACAACGAACTCACCCAGCAGCGCATTATTGTGAAGAACTTGGAGGAGGATTGTTATGACGGACTGGTGATTCAGAAATTGTTGGGTATATATATTTGCTTACTGCTAATACTCCTAATCAATTTTTTGATTAATAGTTTTGTATATAAATGTTTTTAATTAGAACAATACTTTTAAGGTGATTGACTGGCGTACAAGACAAGAATGACAAGATTTCTGTTTTGAAGAAAACGAGGGTCTAGCTAGACCTAGACTGCATCCCAGTGTTGTCTTGTTGAAATTTTACACTCACCATTTTAGCGTGATGCAGTATTTTGCTATAAATTTAGAATAAAACTACGAAGTTAGTTATGAAATAGTATATTATTCTATGGTAAATTTTGGCTGTGTACGCAGTACGCTTAACCAGTCAAATGAGAAAGTTACTCGAGCTAAAGTTTTAATACGGAAAACTTTATTTTTTCAGAGAAGCTAGCAGGGATTGTGATGGAAGTGGAGGAGGTGTCGCAAAGCGAGGAAGGCCAGAAACGCAAACTGCAAGTCGTGCTGCACCACTGCAATCAGATTTTGGCACAGCCCAACTGGCAGAAACCAAAATGGACTGCCGAGGGTAATTTTTTTAGCAATCTGGGGGTTGTTTAGTATTTTTTTGAAGAAAGCACAAATAAATCTCAGCCTGCGAAAGTCCAGCGGACTGCCGCGGCTAATTAGCAGTCGTACTAAAGTCGGCATGTATCTGTAGTACTTTATAGTTTTGTAGTCTTTATTGAAAAATCCATTTTCATTTAATATGTTATAGTTGAAGAAAGGCGCAAGCTTATATATGTTAAAGTAAGCCAAAAATATGACTTTTGTACAACATTAATTTTGTTTGAAAATAACATTAATTCATTGAGCATTTTAATTCAACTTATATAAAGTGAAATACTTTACCTCAACTGAAAGGAACGCTTTGTTATATAACTTTATCAGCTAAGTAAGGTTAATGCTTTGTTTCAGCCATCCATGCTAAAAATCTGGTGTCCATTCTGCATCTCTTGGTGGCCCTCGCCTTACATTTTCGTGCACCCATTCGATTTCCCGAACACTGCACTGTCAATGTGATCGTTGTCAAGGTTGGTCCACTATATTGGGAAGTATAATATTATTCTGACTTTTGAGAGTTAATGTTTTGAAGCATATTTTGAAAAAATGGATTAGTAAGGCCAACATGTCGTAAACGTTTTTCTGACGTTTTTGACAGGTTTAACCATTTTTTTTTCATTTTAGAGACAGGAAGGAAAGTTAACCTACCGTCATTTTGTGGAAGAAATTACTACAACCCAAGAGTAAGACAGTGTTATTATGTTTAATTGTAAGAAGTTTTTATATATTGTTTTTATAATTTAAACACAACCTGCACAAAAACACTAAAATACAACAAAGCAAATAAATGGCCAACGGCATATACTAATAATAATGTACTTGTTCAATGACTACCCGTGTACCAAGTCTGACAAAAAAGTACAGTGTTTTTGCGGGAAAATTAACAAGTTTACAATTTTTGGCCAAAACACCATCTTTTAGAGTAAAAATTCACTATGTTACTGTTACTGACTGGCCGCCACAAACTAGCACTCTTTGAGTATTCGTTGTTTTATTACAGTTTTTTATTTACTTTTTTTATATTTTTAGCGAACTTGGACCAAAAGATGCCAAGGATGCCTTTGACACCATTTTCGACCACGCTCCCGATAAATTGAGTGTGGTGAAAAATGTAAGCTGGATTTTGTTATTCGTTGATTTATTTCATGGTTATCTATGAAAGTTATATATTTAGTTCAGCCGAAAAGAATCAGTAAATGTCACTTCTCCATTTACTCTTACGCGGTGGACCCGTAACCATTTATACTGCGATCACTGACACAATAGCTGTCATCTCATTTTATATTAGTAGTGTTTCGAAGCAATACTCGTGGCTATTTTACATCTGAAGTGATGCGGCTTATGGCTTTACTTTTGTATCGCAACCCATTTTTATGACATTTTGAACAGTATTTAGTTTAGTATCGTTAATTCAATAACTATTTGACTATTGACTTAGCTAAATTTATGAATTACACATTGTGTCGCTTATTTTGTTTAGTTAGTTTAGTTTGGTTATTTTTTTTCCTAAATTAGTTTTCCATTTTTTAGTCCTTGCTGACCTTTGTGAACAAACATCTTAACAAGATCAACTTGGATGTTAATGACTTGGATAGTCAGGTATATACAGGCGTTTTTTCTAGTATTTTGTTTTCAATTTCAACTACTACTGCAGTTTATATTTAATTCAACTACATAATCATTTTGGTGTGCTTCATTTCATTTCTGTCAACACAGTGCTAAGATTTTGTGCGGTATGTTATCATTTTTGCCTTTGAAATTTGTTTTCAATTTTCACATTTCTTTTTTAACTGAGGTTAACAGTCACATATTATTAGAAGTTGCGCGGTAATTTTGCAGCACGCTGTGTAACAGGATGTGCTGTAGTATATGGACAAAAGTTTTTCCAATTAATTAGCAGCAGGCTGCAATACTTTTGTACCAAACTTGCACTTGTTTCAAAATCTTCCGCACGAGTTAGCATACGCACGTTAACAGTTCCGCACGTAAGCAAGAATGAACCCTTCTTATGATAATATGTAATATATTTCAGTTTCACGACGGTGTCTATTTGGTGCTTTTGATGGGACTGCTGGAAGGATATTTCGTGCCGCTCTACAGTTTTCATCTGACGCCGACTGAATTCGCTCACAAGGTATCGACGACAGCAACTCAAATTTTACCCAAAAATACAGTTTAAAAAATACGTTTAATACTGGATGTTTCAAGTACCAACGGCAGTATATTATAACAGTTCCCTGTTCTGGTCTGACCATGCGAGCGGGGACCTAACTTAAATTAAGCTTTATGATAGTAGGCAAGAGAATTTAGGATAGATGTTTTTAAAGTAAGATTTAAACCTTTGATTTCAGTCTAAAACGTTCTTTTCATACAAATTAGAACATGCTATTTACATTGTTTCGTCATAAAAAATTGTATGTGTATTGCACACGAAGACGTGTTTGTTTTAAATGGTTAAAAATAGTTTTATATTGTTTATATTCATAATTTAAGCCTGTCTCGTAAATCCCAGCCCTTGTGTGTAGATTGCTTATCGTATCTTGACTTTCTCCATTCTAACACTCATGCTGATTTAGGTTAATATTGAATCTGATTGAGTGTTAACATGGGCTTATTGATGTTTTGATTTTTTTCTAAAATAAAAAAACAAGACATAATATTGTGTATTTTTCAGGTGCAAAATGTTTCCTTTGCGTACGAATTGATGCAAGATGCTGGATTGCCCAAGCCTAAGGCACGGCCAGAAGGTATAGATGTCAGGATATCATTAAGACTAGATACATGCTAGCATAAGAGTCGTTTCGTACTAACAGCCGTATGTCAGTTAACCTGGCAAATTTATTAAATATCACTCAATTTTGACTTTGACTTAATAGTATATTTAAGGTTTATAGCACTTCATTTGACTGTAAAGAGTTTAAATTAGCAGTGGCTGTATCACAGTGTATGTAATTATATTATACTCTATTACTTGAGTTAAAAGACTACTATAGTGATAGTTTTCACTTAGTCTATGTTTTAATTGTGTTGTAATTTAATCCTGTTATTGCAGTTTATCAACAAAGACTGTAAGAAATAATTGCAAAAGCAAAATTTTTATATCAATTGCTTTTTTTGCAGACATTGTCAACCGTGACCTGAAGTGCACCTCCCGCGTTCTCTACACCATGTTCACTAAATATAAACATCTATGAACAGATTATTAACCAGAGGAATTATTAGACTTTAATGGATTAAGCGGATAGGTTTAAAACCTATTGTTTGATACGTAGGTTAAAATATAATACTAATTGAAATTGATATAAACTCGTATTGGTATTCTCATTTTTAGGTTTTTAATCTTACAGGCCTTGTTCCTCTTAGCTGGAAAACTAACAAAAAAATTGTGACCCCACTATTTTGTTTAATATTAATCCATTTGGCATATTCAATCCGCTGAATCTATTAAAGAATAAATTCCTTGAAACCTGTCTAGAGTAGCTAGCTTGGTTCACTGCCTTTATTTATTCGAACTCTGCTAATGCGAACCTCTCGGTGTATAATGTCCGTGTCGGTGTTAAATATAACGAAGTTGAATAAGTAGAAAAGTTTGGAGTTTTTTTAGATAATTTCTTTCTACCGTTTTTTCTGGCTTAGTCAAGACTGTGCAAAAATAGTCGCGGACTTCTAAGGATGTCATAAAAAAGTCACGAACTTACGTTTTTTTGCCACTGAAAGCCTAAACATGGTAATAGGTTACGTAGTTTAAATTCGAGGAATGCATAAAACTTATTTTATTTAGTTCGTTTTTCTTCGTATGAAATAGAACAGCGATCATTGTGCGATGTAGACAATTAAATTCGAGAATCGTTTGTAAATTCCAGTCAGTGTTATGTCTTTATGGCAAAAGGTCTAGCGAACATACTGTATAAGCCGAACTTATATAATTCTTCTTATGCAATATGCAGTGAAATGTGCCCTTGTCTTGCCAAAGATTGTGTGTATGCTACTGATATGCATAATAGAAGTTGTTTCTTGTGACTATTTATATATACTTAGGCCCAATTTAGACCCGGAAAACAAGGCAAATTTATCCATTAAAAATGCAGTGTTTTTGGTTTGTTATAATAATGTAGATTTGTCTGTCTCTGGTTTTAAATAGGGCCTTTGCTTTCTGACTATTTCGCTGTTATGTATCATTCATGAATCATGAGTGTATTGAGGATTTAAAAGGATTCACTTTGATTACTCGAAAATTGTTGCAAAAAGGCAGCCCCTGAAGTCCCTATGGTCCCTGAAAAAAGTAGAGTTTATTCTATGTTTTGGGTGGACAAATTTTTGTCAGTAAGGATTGAAATTGTTTATTGCAAATAAGTGTTAAAATAACTCAGAACTCAGAACTTAAGGGGACCCATTAAGAGCGACAGGAACAATTTCGATGACATCGGTTTAGTTTTTCGAAAATCATTCCTTTATGTTCTGTTATTGTCTAAATTTTATTTTATGATTGAGATTCTCAACGTCTAGCGCGCTTGGTTTATTTTATAGTGTGCTCTTGCTGTTGTATTTTTTATGGATTATTATGGATTACAGATAACGTCTAGTTCTTGTGTGGCTTTAAATAAAATTAAAAACGTGACGTGTGTGTTTTCGTTTTGTAACTAGCCATCTGTCTGACCAAGCATATTTTAAGCAACGCAACACCAAATATTTTCGTGCTTTAAAAACATTTCGAGTTTCAAGAAGCGTTCGTTTTAGTAAGAGAAGTTGTTAATGACTACTATCAAAAAATGCTGCCCTCTGAGCATAGATGCACATTATGGGGGGAGTATCCCCGGGGATATTCCGGAGTAGGGTGGAATAGCGGAAAAGACCCGAACGGGAGCGAGACTAATTAGAAGTGGCCATGAAACTTGATCACAGTGGGTCGGTCATTTTATCCACACAGAAAAATCCCATCAAGAGCACTTTGGCTTATTTTGGTCAAAATCGTAAAAATTCCTATAGATGGACGAGTTTGCAAAAAGTTTCATCAGTGTGTCACTCTAGTGAAACTTTAGTTTGTACTCTTGGTTCCATTACTCTTTGCAAATTATGCTACTTTTTTTATTTTATTGACTTTATTGTCTCAAAAATCAGACAATAGTATACTCGTGACTACGTAATTGGTTGGTTTTGCATCAAACTAAGTCCTTAACGTTGTTAAAATAGACAGTTTAATTTTATGTTTATTTCTAGTTTATTAAAATAAACTAGAAAAACCCATGTTCCAGAAATATGAGTCATTCAAGTTCGAGACATGACACTTGTTTATAAAATTAAAAAATTAATTGATTTTTATATGAAGTTTGACTCATTAACTTTTAGAATATATAACCTAATAGTTCTTGATGAAATTATAAGTTTTATTTTTAATATATAAAAAAATTGCATTGATAAAGTTTAAAATTTTAAATTTAGCATCCCCTATGTTATGCCAAAAGTTTATCAACCATTTGTGACGTAGAGCGTAGCACGTAATTTAAAGTAGTTGGCTTCCCTACGCATTTTCATGCGCAATTTTAAACAACATTTGTAGGAAAATTTCGTTTCTCGAACTAGTTTTCATGAACAAAATTTTCCTACTGTATAAAATGTTTTCCAGTGTCAAGTCGTATATTGTATTATTTTCGCCGTGTACTTTAAAGTATATAGTAGTAGTAGTAGTTTTTTTGTATTTTTTAATACAGATTAACTTCTACCTAAACTAATCTTAAAAGATTTTTCACACCATACCATCTGTCTAATATAACAACGGATGTATATATGTATCTTGTTCCCATAGTTGAAGCAAATTGCGACGTCTTGAAGTTTGGAGTAATTAGTTTAAGCGTCAAGTTTAGTTAATATATATGTGCCCGCTTCGTTTTTCTAATCCAAGTGTGGCGAAGTTTTAGACTCAAATTTGGTTCATTGATTCCTACCTACCATTTTAGATTTTTAGTTGTTTCAGATCATTATAGTATATATAATATATTATCAAACCATCATCATCAATATGTCAAGTCTGAAAGCAAGCCCCGAAGAGGGTCACATTGTGAAACGGGCCTCATATCCCGAATCCGGCCATTCGACCACCTCCGCCCCCTCTCGTGGAGCTGCTGTAATGTCTTCCGACCCCGAGGACTTCACATTCCAGTGCGGTTACCCCCTAAAAATAATCATAGCCTTGCAAATTTTAACAGGGCTCGCCCTTTTTATCTTGGGCATAGCCGTGGTGTGTTTCCCATACCCCCCTCCCAAAGATCCAGTGATGCCGATTGTCCCCAAAACCAATCTGGATTTTTCCATGCTGTGGGGGGGCCTGGCTTTGATCCTAACAGCTGCCTTCGGTATTTGCACCATTAAATTTACCACTGGTCAACAGCAGTGTTTCGGTGTGGTCTACTTAACGGTGGGCATTATCACTAGCGTCATTGCCGGGTTCACGTTCATAATGTGCGCCATTTGGACTTCCGTCAATGCCAATGCAGACATGGAATACTATTCTGAACAGCGCACTGGGCCGATGATTATCAATGCAATCGGGCTGGTTGTATCTTTCATTGCTCGTGAGTATATATATTTCTTGCTAGCAATTAATCTTAGGGTCGATTCACACTCATCCCCGTAATATGAGGTAGGTAGGTACCTATACTTAGCAAGCATTAGGTATCTAACATAGTAACATCATGCTTGGGTCTGCTTTTGTACGTACATGCAAACTGGACTTGACCCTTTCATTCTGCATACAGAAATTTAGCTCATTTGGTCAAGTAGTTTTTTTGGAAATACGTTAGGGCAAAGCGATAGGGACAAGGATCAGTATGAGCCGGGCTTTAAACGTACATTGTCGCTTCTCAGCAGCAATTGGTGGAACTTTTCTTTCTGATGTCACGTGCACCAGTGTACCCCTAAAAATTTGTCCCCCCAGACACTTTAGCCTAATCAAACGTGTCCCTTGGACAGAGGGGACACTTTTGCTTGTGACACCGGCAAACGGATGCCCTTATGGACTAAAGTCTGACCAAAAATTGCTGGACTCTGAGACAAAACGAAACAAGCTGTTTTGTTACGAAAAGAACTAATTCCAAGCATCAATAGCACAGCCAGTAATCAGGAAAATCACGCCACTTGTTTTGTCTCAGGGTTCAGCAATTTCTGGTCATACTTTAGTACGAATAACCACTGATTAACCAATCACTTTGTTTCAGTGGTGGTGACGATTTGTGGCACGGGCGTGATGTGCTGTGGCAACTGGTTGGCGTGCTGCAAGAATTGCTGCAAACAGTCCGGGGACGGTCGAGTCTCGGCCTACACGCCGGTTGGTCGGGATCTGCCTCACAGCGCTGAGGTTTACACAGGGGTAGGTCAGCAGTGCAATAAGTAGCTTGTTACAATTAGTGTCGATTGATGTGTAGCCGTATGTTGCTTTATTTTGCAAAATTGTGAAAAACCTACCGTTACCTCGAATACCTAATTCCCCATGTAAACCTCGACAATGAAACGGCTTTCAAGGTAATACGGGACACATAATGCACGGAATTTGACCCAATTTTTGGATGCGCTTTTTCTAGCTGATCGACACACGTTTCAGCGCAGTCTATGCATTCTGTATCAAGACAACAAACCACTTTGCCCATAAAGTTTACCGAAAGCAATTAAATTTATCTGAACGTCTACGTTTTTATACCTATTTTTTTAAATTATCGGATGCAATATATTTTATTTATATTTTCTTTCAGACAAATGAGCCGCCGCCTCCTTATCCAGGAAACACAGAAAAAGATTAATTATTTACAATCACTTAATAAGCTAAAATGCTTTTCTTACTACCAGACGATAGTTCTGTCGTATTTAGCAGCTATCTATGTTTTCCTTGCTTTTTCTGTCTATCTGTCTATCTATGAAGTTTAATATATCTGAACCAAAATAACTGAAGGATAAATTTGAAAGAATTGTGTAGGTAGCTGCTATAGTTTTTTTTATTTCATATTGTTTCCTATTATAAATTGGTTCTTGCAATGTTTTTTTAAAATAAAATTGTCGCTAATTTAGCCTAGATATTGAAGCTAATTCATCGGGTACCAAAGTATTATGTAGATTAATGTGCATGTCGAAAAAACCTACAGTAACTAAATAACTAAAGTAATTAGCAGAGCTCTGAATCGTCCAGTGAGCTAAATTGATGCCAGTGTGCATCACCTGGCTTTAAGGTGGCGCTCACCTCAAAAAGTCATGTTTGGCGCTAAGCTCATGCTGTCAGTACTAATACCATTTTGATTTTACATCAAAGAGACCTCAAAAAAACCTATTTACAATACATTTCAGCACTTTAATGTGAATGTGTCAAATTTTATGACCATGTCGAATTTCCTATTCACACTAATTTCATTTTTGACCTAGCTCAGCGAACTTCAACCGATTTTGACGATCTTGGTATCAATAGAAAGATCTTTCAAAACTCTAGACGTGATTGATTTTCGATTTTTGATTTCTATTTTTGATTTTGCAAAAAAACGATTTTTCAAAAATCCTTTGTGTTTGAGCGACTACAAAAAGTGCTGCGAGCCAAAATTTGAAAATCGAAAAACTTTCACGTCTGCATTTATATTCTTTCTTTCATTGTGCAAATTTTCAACTCGATCGCAATCGGCAGCTGGGACCTAGGTCCAAAAAAAGTAGTCGATTTCGCTACACAAAAATGTAAGGCTTGCCCACACGTTTCACTTTTTCAAAAATTAGACCTTTTCTAGGACTGCATATTTCCGTTGAAAAAGTTACCAAAAGCCATACTCAATTTTTTAAGAAATCAAATCAAAAATTTGACTTTTTCGAATATTTATCAGCTTTTTAGGTTTTTCATTTTTGATTTGCATTTTCACGGCTAAATTACTCAGCAAAGCTTCAACGTATTCTTATGTTTAATACATCAATTTAAAGCTAAGACACCGCACATTTCAGTGATATGAGTGATCATTTTATATTGAAACAAAAAATTTTAAGCTACGGTTACAAAATTGTCAAAAAAATTTGAAAAAATTTTTAATCACAATATGCACATAAAATGAAAGCCCTTTTCATTCTGAACAACTTTTCTTCAAGACATTATGATCAAAAATGCAGCTGAAAAAAATTAAACGCCAAAGTTGGTTTCCCTAAGCGCCACCTTAAGACTAGCTTTTAATTCTGATATTTTTTAGCCAGCTTCTTTAGTCGGTAAAATGCACTATAAGAATGAAATTTTTGTTCCTTCTAGAGAAGGAACTATTGTTTTGAAATTAACTGCACATAGCGTTTAACGCTACTGAGCAGGCTGCATAGCCAGTATGTTTTACGTGTATTTTCAGCTTTGGAGCTGGCTGCTGATTTTTGTCTGCGTATATGCAGAAAAATCAATAATCGATGTACACTGCTGTAACAATGTACTTTTTTAAACTCGGCACCGGGATGTTTCACCAGCAGTATATAAGAGCCATTAGAAAACACTGCTTATCGCTTCTTGTTCTTAGAGCTGATTTGCTCAGCTCAGATCAAAGTGTCACTTTTGAGCCAAATGGCTCGTGCAGCGGGATGCTTAACATCCTGCAGCACTTTTTTGTACGTACTACGTATTTAGATTAAGTAAGAATAGGAGCTAGTTATAAAGTAGAGTAAGATATATACGAAGTATAGCTTACGGTAGGTAAGGAATAGAGAACCAATTCATTTAAACCTGAAAGGTAGACACCGGGGAAGGAACCTTGCCCCTTTTGGGGCCTACTTGTTTAACTGAACACTGCCGAATAAGTGTTTTCTGGCGCAGGATAACAGTTTAGGCCTTAAGGTTGGCAAAAACGAAAGTCTCGGCTAGAAACACGTGAAAATCTAGCACCAGGCTATCCCGCGAAAATTCAGATTTTCTAATCCTGACCCAAGTTAGAAGCAAGTAGCAACCGCCACTGAGATGTCAGAAATTTCAGAAATGGCAAAGTGTTGTTTTACAGACAGGCAAAGTTGACTGCTTTCGTGACACTACACCCGTAACACTCCCAGGTTTGTTGAAAAAGGTAATTTTTGGGCAGTAGGTGTCTGTATGTAACTTTTTCAGTCACATCAGATGATGGGTTCTTTGAACTTAGTAATTAATTCAATAGTAATTAACTGTAGTAATTCAAAGATACTCACTACACTCGCAAAATGGCATGATTTATGCCGCATTAGTCAAACTCGATTCAATAACTAACTCGCTTAAGAATGTGGATTGATTTTTTCTGACGTTTAAACAAAAGAAAACAGCAATATGAGAAGAGGCGAACGACAAAGCGACCGTAAAGGCAGAAAGGACAAAAAAAGTGACAGAGACAAAAAACGTCGTTCTGGTCACCGACACCAGAAACCACGACCCAAACCCAAGCCATGGTCGGTTATAAAAAAAACGAGTTTCACCCAAATGGAGAAACTGCCTAGTAAAAGTGTTACACAAATGGAGGAAGAAAAAGACGTGGCGATTCCTGTCAAACACGAAAAGTCTAGTGAAAGCGAAAGTCCGAAAGACACTTTGCAAAACTTTTCCGACTTCAAAAAAATTCCACGACCGCCGACTGAGACGAATTTGGAGACGATGACTGGAGGATCTATCGACGGGACCCAACCGACCTCTTGTAAACCCTTCAGAACGGTGAAAACCGGCACCTTGCAAACCGACGATAAGGGTGTTGACACGCTGCTGGCCGGATCTCGGAATATGAGCCTGATACAAACGGCACAAGAGCCTCATGCGTATAAACCTGTGCGGAGGAGTCATTTTGACACTGTTCAACCCAGATCTCAAATGAGGGGAAGCACCGACTCGGGTGGTTTTGAAACAGCGGCTGGCACAACCAGAACCGCTGACCAGCCGACCATGTCAGTCACTGGAACCAACAGAACCACCCTTTATTCCGGGCCCACCAGAACATGCGTCAGCCGGACGTCGGGCGATTTCACAACCATCGCCCTGACAGCAAACCGCATGGAAACCGCCGTGGACCCCAGTGCGACCGGTGTGACCGGCGGTACAAGCCGAGCTGCCAGTGTCACCGGCGACTACACACATACCATGGGAACTAGTCGGGTGGGAAGCGTCACGGGCGGAACCACGGCTACGGCATCGGTGAAACCTTCCGAGGCGAGGCAGTCCAGAAAATTTGGTTCCGGCAGTGCCCAAGGACGCCATCGTTCGAGGACCGACAGAGGATCGGGGTCAACTGCCAGATCTAGGTCGGGATCAACCGAACCGATGACCGGAGTTATGGCTGGAATGAGCTCCGGGGCAAGAGACAGCAAAGAATCTGTCACTTTGGGCGACGAGATAGGACCGGAACCGGGAGTGTATAGGCGCGTCGCAGCGGTACACGATGTGAGGCCAGTGGAGTCGGTTGAATTGCCAATTCATTTTGAACCTGAGTGACAAAATTGAACTCGACTGCTCCTTCTGTTAGTAAACTCAGTAAAACCTTTTAAATAAAAATGACTTAGGTATACTTTTCTGCTGACAGCTTTTGCGTGTGCCGTGTAGGTCCAAACGGGGTTTTATTCCAGGCGGGGTCTTATTTTATCATGCAGTTTTGCTTAACAGTTGAAGTCAAAATATTTACCTGTGCTGCACTATTGAACCATTTTACTGTGGAAGAAACACAGACGTCTTCAAGAACGGAAATTTCTGGAAAAACTGTTGAACAGCAGTTTACAACAAGAAATAAACAAAAAATTTAGTTAGGCTACCAAATAGTCAAATAGTGTGATAAAAGAACAGAATCGAAATAAATATTGTTCGCAAAATAATAAACAACAAGCCCAATCTGCGGCAAAACCTTCAGTAAGCATCAAGCAAAAAGTTTTAAGTAAACTGACCAGAGGTCAGCTAAAGCCTGTTGTGCAGCGATAGTTACCTGTCAAACGGTGGATTGCACTAAATTGGATTAATTGACGATTAGCTTAAATCGACTCAGCTTAAACTTGAATTTCATAAATCAGATTAATCCGCTACACCAATGAAGATTAGCGCAGTTGGCGCTTAAGAGTTAATTGAAAACTGCCGATTCAGCCGAGATTTAACTAAATTTATTCAACTGGAAATTAGCTCCAACTCAGACTTAAGTTAATCCGATTTGGTGTAATCCACTAAAAAATTAAGAAAACAATCCATAATTAGAGAGAGCAACCTAATCCTAAACAGGGACTATGATTGATATATGTAGTGGCTTTTAATCTTTTGTCAGTAAAAGACTTCCAGATAACAGTCACAGCAATGTGACGCACGCGTAATACCTAAACTACATGAGCTAAACCAACGCACTGGAAAATGTTATCGCTGATTTCTATGTAACTTTTGTGCTAGACAACGCTGTGACGCACTCACAGTTAATCCAAAGTGCTCAGCAAACGAACGCACACGCTTATGAAACACTCCATACTGTCCGCCAGAATCAAAATTAAAGACCTGTTGTGCTGTGGCACAACAGGAAAAAACAGTGACTAGTCAACTGGCTACAACGATTCTCCGACCAAACCACGTATAAGACCCTTTTTTCTGTTCAGAGGACTCTCTATTCTAAACAAAAGACCCTTTATTTTTGACTCAGGACTCTAATTCTAGGCACAACACGAGTACACGACCTCCCACTGTATGAACCGTGGCGGAACTTCTAGACGGGCAAGGCCAAATTTTGTCTTTTGTTCTGAAATCAAAAGTAGTTTCGGCAACTAGTGTCTAACTGTCTAGTACATGTTTCTGGCCAAGTTTTTTCAGTTTTTACAGTAACTCAATATGTATTTATGTAAGCGCTGATACCAAATTAAGCAAATGTAGCATGTCTTAATAAGAATCGCAAAGCACACTGAAGGTGAAGCTGAATTTGGCGAAATGTTAAGGGTGACAAATATGGATATTGCACTCAACAAAGGAACTTTGCCCCTTTTGGGGTCTGCTTGGTTACAGTGATTCTAGCAAAATCTTTCGTTTTTGCAAACCTAAAGCCAAAACTGTTAGGCTGCCGGAAGAAGTTAGGTCGGAAAAATACTTATTCTTTCGCTGACACAAAGACAAACGTCTTCCTAGTTTTTTTTTCAAAAAATTAAAGCTTTAAACAATCTCGTCAAAAGGGTCAAATTTCTTCTAGAGACATCAAAATCTCGACTTAGAAACTTTGACTGTTTCGGATCCCGTAAGAGGTTGCCATACCTACTACATTGTAGAAGTCGTCAGGGTACCCAGAGGCTAGTACACAAAAATAGAAATCAGATTTTTGACTTTTTGTTCAAGGGGCAAATTACACCAAATATAATCAAAATTTCAATTTCTAATAACATAAACCACATAGAGGGGTATACTGAGTTAAATGTAGGGGGCCAGAACGGTCCTAGAAGAAAGTAAATTCGGGACTTGTGTTCAGGATCCCATGTACATCATAATCTCAAATTTGAAAATTTGACCCCATGCGACTCACTTGGGGTGTCACGGACAAAAGTGCCCTCCCTAAAATTTGTCCCCCCAGACACTTTCCTTCGGACTTTTATGTCCAGGGGATACTTTTGTCTGGAAAAAGTGTTCCGTCGGAACACTATTATTCGAATGCAAGTGTCCAGTGTGTTGGACAAAATTGTCTCCCTACCCGGACACAATTATCCGGATAAAAGTGTCCACCCGGACAAAACTGTCCGGATAAAATCTCCCCCGGTCAAAAATAACAAGGTACATAAGTTTCCTACCATTAAAGATAAAGGATAAAGGTAACTATAACTAAAATCAAAAATAAAAAAACAACTTCGAAAAACATCAAAAAAGGTTATTTGTATGTTTTTCGGCAGTTTCAACAGAATTAAATTACTCAACAAAGGAACTTTTAAGCTAGATATGACGTTTACTCAATTTCTGAAAAGTTTAACTTCGCCGAAATTTTGCCAAAACGGTTCCAGGAGGGCGAGCTAGTGAAAAAAACAATGATAATAAATATAAAACAATAAAAACAATTTAATGAATACAATGCGTTGCACCTCTGCTTCGCGAGGGTCGACAACCCAAGTGTCATAATTGTAATACGTAGTTACATACAACAACAAGCCGCCAATAATAACAGCGCGCGCGCAATAATAACTAAATAATAATAACTAACCACTAGCCAACACGGCAACATGCAGCGGCATAAGCAGTTGTGTTACAGCCAATGGTCCTTATCCAAAATTGGATTTAACGGATTAGATTTAAATCAATTTTGCAAATAACACAGCAGAAAATTGAAGTATCTGGCTGAAATTTTGCCTTACACATCTCACATGGATTATCTAGAAGTGTGCCAAGTTTCAGCCAATTATGTGCACTTGATGCTGCGTTATTGACAAAATAAAGTGAAATCTAATCCGATAAATCCAATTTTGGATAGAACCCAATGTTACAGGGGCTTATGTTAGCCAAAGCCTGTAGACCTTTTTCGACTCGTCCTTGTTGTTTTGTCCCATAGCATATTTTTGTGTGAAAAATGTGATAATTTTTGGGCATGAACTGTGCTAGACCACAAGCTTGGTGGCAACTGCGTATGCGTTGGCAAAAAAAACATCCGAACTGACTCTGTTTTTTGACAATTACTGACCACAATTTGTCCTGGTCCCTGTCCTTTTGTCCTCAAAGATGAGTATATATGACGTATGAACCCAGCCACAGTCCAAGTTCAAGATTAACGGTACCTAGGATTCTTAAAAACTTCATACATGATTCTCAAACCAGCATTGAAAAGTTTAAAGTTTGAGGCGGAGTTTTTATCATAGTCCATTTGATTGGCTAAATTTTTTATTTCTTCGTACCTATGCCATTTTTCTAGACTAATAAAGACTTTTTTTATAAATATTTTTAAAAAAATTTTATATTTTTTGAAATGTTTGTATTTTAGAACGAATTGACAAATCAACTATCTGTGGTATATTTACCGTGTATTTAAAAAGTCAGCAGTGCTTGCTCATTCATACTCAGTCTTATAATCATTTCACAATAATTTTGCTTGTATGTAGAACTACTTGCTTTTCTAGCATTATTCGTTCACTGTGCTACCGAATAACCGAGTTCTGTCCTATTCTACGCAGAGCACTCAGAACAACAGATTTACTAACGCATGATGTGATGGTTACGGCATGTGAATAATTATTAACAATTGGGGGAATTTAATTTTTGTTTTCGGCCATCGCCCGTGTGACAGCCAGCTGAGTGGACTCTTTGTCCGCTATGTAGCGGTCTCGACTAGATTCGGCGGCCCAGCGGCCGTGCTTTTTTATTTGCAAGGGGCTCACTCCACTGATTGAGGCGGTAGTCGCTCCGCCAGAGCGCCAGCTGTGTGTGGAGTATACAGAGGGGTCTGAAACGCCACTTCGTATGAAACAGTGCCTGAAATTAGAGGAAGCTGTAGAATATGAAACCTTAGAGTTGTTTATAGGTGCTAATTGATCAGAGGATTGGTATCGCATCCGACATAGTTCTGAGGTCAACTAGTGACGCGTGGTTCGAATGTTTTGCACATTCTCACAAGGGTTTCGTGTTCTAGTGGCCTTTTTTGCCGAGTAGGGGCTAAAGAAAACTTCCGTCTAGCTGAGTCCATTATATAAGATAGACTTTCACTAACTGGCATTGATTGATCGGCTAGAACGTGAGCCCAGCGAATACTATGCAGGGCTTGTGAAATAATGTGTGCAGAGGTAGCTGTGTCGTGCAAGTAAATCAAATATAACTCTATTACCACTGGATCGGCTGGCAGACATTTTTGACTGTGAAACTCACACCATTCAGCGAAGCGGCCGAAGCTGTAAGCGTACTGGCGCACGGTATTTGGTGATCGGGCGTTCAGTAGTACAGCTGGCATCCGCTCGTAAAGCCTCGCCAGTGACGGGTGCGGCGGCTGTGGTCCCTTCCGAAACAGTTGAATATCTGAAATTAATACATTACCTAGATATTTAAAACTTAAATTTGACTTTGAATTTTTAGATTGAGCTTTTCAATTAAAAACCAAATCCAGTTGAAAATTTCTACTTAATTTTTGCTTCTTTTGTGCCATTTACATATATGCATATACTTGTTGCTATACGACTTCATGATTATGCATATAATACATCATGTATCATCGTCGCCAAACCGGCATTTTTTCCCCAACCGGGTTTTAATCTTGCAACCGCATTAGCACAAAAACACCAAAAATTTAAACAGGCGAGCTTTGACTAGGGAATGCCGTAGAGTGAATAACTATACCTTGCGTTGCCTGTCAAACTTTATGCAAATTAGGTACAGTCTACTTTGTAGACGATAAGACTGCGTATATACAGACTACGTACTTTCGAGCTACGAATCGGACATAACTCTAAATTTTGCATTCATTCAGTTAAATTTCATGTTTTTCTGGATAGGTACACAATTCTCCTAAAAAAATAAATATCATAGGAAAAAATATTTGAAATAATGTTCACTATCACAACCAAGCTATGTACTACGATAAATTTAAAAATACTAGAGTGTTTTGGTCATACGACTAACAGAAACTCGGATCAGACAGTCAGTATAAACTGTTTTATTATATACCTATTTGGATTTTCAAAAAATCTGGAATCAGAGCAGCGAAAATCCCGCTAAAAACGGAAAAAACTACTAGCAACGAAAAAATAGCGAAGCAGTTACAACGGTTGATCAAATGTAAGAATTCAGTTAAAATATTTCACAATTTTTAAGAAAATGAACAATGTATCTAAAAAGTTACTCATTGAATTTTTCTGAAAATAGGCCTTCGCATGTTTGTGAAACTGCCTGCCTGTTTGTCAGTAGGAATGTCAGTTTATCCCTACTGTGACTGCATGACTAAAAATAGAAAAATTAAAATTTGAGGAAAAAGCTTTAAAAATATGTTTTTTCGAGAATAACTTTTTATGCGAAAGTATAGATTTCACATAAACCATACGAATACAAGATAGTTGTACAGAATGAACTCTAAAATTATGCTTCTAAAAGTACATTTATCTTTAAAAGCTCACAAAAATGAAAAATTTTAAAAATTCGTATTTGGGATAGCAAGAGTACATATTAGTGTCTCGCTCTTCTATAGAGCACAATGGAGCTCATTATCTCAAAATAAATTTGGAGTCCGTTATGCAGGCACTTTTCTTGTCATCTTTTTATTCTAGGTAACCAGCAACGATGAGACTTAGAGAACAAACAATAAAATCGGAAAATGAAAAGCGGAAAACTACCTACAGGTACAGATCCAGGTGTTAAGAAGAAAAAAATTAAAAGTCGATCTAAATTTCGAGAGCGAAGACCGCGACGACCGAAACCATGGCAGATACTGAAAAAAAGTAGTTTTAGTCAATTAGAGAAGCTAAAGGGTGCCAAAAGCGAAAAAACGACCATCACTGCGAAAACAGTGACCGCTAAAAAAGGAAGTGAAAGTCAAAGTAGCGCCGACTTCAGCGACTCTGAATCGAAAAAGCAACATGACTCGAAATCAAAGCGGTCACAGGTCCAATCAGCAACCACTGCCAAAAGTGATGGATCAGATATTCACCGGGAATTGGTGACGACTCAAAAAGAGCTAGCAGATGATGAAAAACCAGGAAAATCTAGTTCGAGTCATAGAAAACCAAAAAACAAAGATTATGACACCGTCCTATGGAACAGCAAAAAATCGAACAGAACTTCAGACGGATTGGGGACGGTCAAAGTAGATAAATCAACCAGTCAAACAACTGGTGACATGAAAACTATCAAGGCAGTATCAAAGAGGAGCAGCTCACGAAGTAGAACGACAACGGACGGAATGCAAACCCTCAAGGCAGCATCGGAGAGAAAACTCAACTCACAGAGCGGAGCTACTAATGAAACCAGTAGAACGACAAAAGAAGGCGAAACCAGTAGAACGGCAGCTACGGAAACGAGTAAAACGAGACTAAAATCAAAGACAGACGAAACTGAAATAAACATGGCTGTGCCGTCGACCACAGGGTCAGTACACCAATCCCAATTTAAGGGAGTCCTGCCGCCAACTAAAGATGAAGGCAAAAAAGGCGCTGCAGCTTTGGGAGAAAAAGAGAGTACAAAAGATGATGCAAAAACAAAATCTATATATCAAAAATCGTCACATACTTCAGAAATTACTCAATCTCGGTTCCCGTTAGTGCTGAATAAAATCGAGGATATGAAACAAAATAAAGCAAAAGAAGCGGTTCCCTTAGGCGCTGCAGCTTTGCCAGAAAAAGAGAGTACGAAAGATGACGCAAAAACCAAATCTATATTTCAAAAATCGTCACATACTTCAGAAATTACTCAGTCTCGGTTCCCGTTAGTGCTGAATGAAATCGAGGATATGAAACAAAATAAAGCAAAAGAAGCGGTTCCCTTAGGCGCTGCAGCTTTGGCACAAAAAGAGAGTACGAAAGATGACGCAAAAACCAAATCTATATTTCAAAAATCGTCACATACTTCAGAAATTACTCAGTCTCGGTTCCCGTTAGTGCTGAATGAAATCGAGGATATAAAACAAAACAAAGCAAAAGAAGCGGTTCCCTTAGGCGCTGCAGAAACGAGTAGAACGAGACGAAAATCGAAGACAGACGAAACTGAAATAAACATGGCTGCGCCGTCGTTTACAGGGTCAGTACACCAATCCCAATTTAAGGGAGTCCTGCCACCAACTAAACATGAAGGCAAAGAGCGCGCTGCAGGTTTGGCAGAAAAAGAGAGTACGAAAGATGACGCAAAGACCAAATCTATATTTCAAAAATCGTCACATACTTCAGAAATTACTCAATCTCGGTTCCCGTTAGTGCTGAATAAAATGGAAGAAATGAAAGAAGATAAAGCAAAACAGAAACAAAAAGTTGAAGCTGATAACACTGGCGCCTTAGGTGGACAAAGTGGCGCCAAAGATGAAGGAAAAACTGCATCTATAAAGCAGATGTCATCTCACACTTCTGCCGTGGATCAGTCTCGGTTTCCGTTTGTCCTGAAGGAATTAAAACAAAATCAAGCAGAGCGCCAAAAACAAGATAAACCTAAAGACGCATCACAACGCATTGGATGGTCCGTGGGCAGTTCACCCCAGAACACGTTAGTGAACGTGTCACAAATTAGAGAATCACATAGTGTAGATGTCACTCAAGGAGAGTTTCCAGAAGTCCAGAAGGAAATACAGGCAAAGCAAAAGAACAAGAAAAGCTGAGATGACAAAGCACTGCTGAGACGACTCGTTCGAAGTATTTTGGCAACTCAATTGAGAGGAAGGTTTGATTGAAGGTTCAAAAACCCATGTAGTTAGTTTAGTACATTTTTATCCGTTTGATTTGATGTTGGTTCTACATAGCTGAGTATATCGCGTCTTCATTGTACTGCGACAAAACAACGAAAGCTATATTTGTTTTTCAAAGCTATTTTTGTTGTTATTATTAAATATTATTTTTCTGATGCTATTTTGGTTTTGTTGCTCGCTCTACCAATTGGGCCACATGCGATTACCTATTCAAGTACGTACAAAAAAACGTCTGCATTAAGTCTTTTCGAAGCTATTTTTGTTAATATTATTAGGTATTATTCTGATGCTATTTTGGTTTTCTCGCTCTACCAATTGGGCCTCATGCGATTATTCAAGTACGTACAGGAAAAAACATCTGTTTGCGTTAAGTCTAAATCTAGCATCTTCTCCCAGGGTATTCATTATGCTCACAACGTAGATGTTCATTGTTCAGTCTGATTTGTGACCACGCTAACGTCATCAGTTAAGGGGGTAGTGTCGCGAAAGCAGTCGAATTTGCGCGACTGTAAAGCTTGTTCAGTGAAATGTTGGAAATAGTTCTGTCTATATTTTGAAAATCTATCTAAAGGGAAATATTTCTGCCAAGTTTCAGCAAAATTGGTGCAGCATATAGTTTGCAATGATGTCGCAAAGTCGGAAAAATGACGTTTTGAAAACCTATTCACATTCCATATTTTCGTCACATTAACCCTATCATGCCCAAAGGATCATGGGAGATACCCCACGATGAACTATCATATCTAGGGCTATGCAACTTGACTAGTCTATTCTAGTGACAAGATCTTTTAGCTGTTTTTATGGGGAATTGCAGGTCTTCGCATTAGGCCGGCAATTTTTAGTCCTACTGCCACACAGCGAAGTCTATGCTCATTTAAGCAATGTGCATATTTGACTTTTTTTCATCGCAAAAGTAGTATTTTCTTTAAGGCCACATTACAAAATCTAAATGCAGCTCCGGCAATCTGCTTTATGTGCATCAGATACAGCGGATAATGTCGTTTATTTCTAGCATTCAACTACGGCAGGCGCACAGTTGCTGTGTTCCTACTCTAGGTACATATTATGCCTGAGCGATGGCGCAAATTTTTAAAAATTCTCAACTTTGAGCGCTTATAACGCAAAAACGGTGCGACCCTTAATCGACTGATTATGTTTTGTTCACCATTCATTTCTCTATCGAATGGCGGTTTCGCGATATCTCTACGACGCACGTAGTTCGAGCAATGTCCAAAAAACTAGAAGGTGTCAGAATGAGGCTGTCTAGCCAGTGATACTCTGGGCATTAAAGGGTTAATCAATATTTCTGTTTAGTTTGTTTACACAGACTGATAGCATATGTTGTAGTTTATGCACACAAAATTTGGTGCAAATTCCTTGAGCAGTTGCGGAGTAATACCAGTTTGAACTGTGAAACTGTGTGGAAACTGTGAAGTACTCATAGCAATAATGATTAATTGTGAAAAATCTGGACGCGTATTTTAAAATCAGAAGAAAAACGAACCTTTAGTTTTCTTTCTTCTTATTTGTCGCAAAAAATTGTGCGTCTACACATTATGTGTACTCCACAAACTGGCCAATCTGATAGCTGGCTTGATTTGTCGAACTTTTATGTCCCTATTGTGTGATGTCTGGCTTACTAATGGCGATTGGTCCAAGATATTTGTCGATATTGGCAGTATGGTGTCTGGCAGTAATTATTTGACACCATACAGCGTTGGACCAGCTTCTCATTGAACATACTGTTTCAAAGCAAAAAGCTCTCTTTTCACAACCTATGAGCAAAACTGCTTTCGCGACACTACCCCCTTAAACAAGCTCTTCTGCTGAGTGAGAAGTGGTTCCATTGTGAGGTTTGAGTGTCAAGGAATTATTAAACGCGGCCATTATTTGTGGAAAAAAGATTTTCATATCGCGATTTATGTCCACATTTACTGCTGATCTGCTCCTAAGTTTTACTGGTGAACCATGTTAACTTTGTTGAGTGAAAAATTCTATTTTATGACGCCGGGTCGCCCATTTGAGCCCCTGCCGCAACTTTTCAACAATATGAAGTGTAATATCACCGCCGTCACAGGTGAGTAGCGAAAAATATGATTGTAATTAATACGGTATTTTACAATTCAATTTCAATATGACTCCAATTCACACAGAAGGAAAATATGTTTTAAAAAAATACGAAAAGTTTTCTCATTCCGGAATCGAACCAGATATCTATCCCACCGTGAGTGAGAATAAATCCGCTCGACCAACGACTCACGAGGTTAGATTGGGAAGAACTGGCAATTATACCAATCAGTCAGTATATCATAACTAAACTGCATGGAACAATATTTTATCGAAGTTTGCAATCAAGAAAGATGTACATACTCGATTGTTACAGAGTAATAATACGTAAGCCATACGTAGGTAATTCTCTGCTTCTGCAATTACAATATTTTTGGACTACACCAACTAAAGCCCGGTTCGCTCAGATGGTAAAGCGTCTTGTCTTTCTTTACTAAGCGTCTGATTTCAAATCAGAAGGTTGGTGGTTCGAATCACCCCGGGCTAACTGTTTTGATTTCGCAAGTTCGGCTTTATATCTTCCGAAACAGCAATTGTTCAATCACAGTAAAAGCGACCTACCTGCCCCAACAGTGTAAGTTAACGTAGCAAAATCGACCTACCCGAAATTGTCGACTTACCCGAAATTAATCGACCTACCCGAACTACTGTAAATTACGGCACCGTATCTGCGCCCTAATTTGTAAGCGTCACATTAAATCAACCTTCGTAAGTTAAGTTGGTCCTGAACTTAGCTCCTGTTAGTATCATCAATTATGTACATATGGTTTCTGATAGAGCACTTTATGAAGCTATGTAGTAAAGCAGCCAATTGTTCTCAAGCAAAAGAGATTTCCTTGTTTTTACGCAGAGGACTCAGGCCGATTCGTAGCCGTTCAGGCCCTTAGAAAATCCTCCTAATAATAATATATAAGCTTGCTGATTTTTGTTCTCAATATAGCAATTAGTTGAATACTTTTGTTGTTTGATTCAGCCTTTTTCAAGATAAACCGCGACTGTTCTAGTCGAGTGACAGTTAAATTGAGCCTCAAGTGATGCAAAAATACGTCAAAGGTCACTGCTAACTAGTTAATGTCAGTTTGATCCGTTGTGTATTAATTTAATGCCATTAAACATCGTTTTTCACAGTCACTGTGTTGTACATACATAGGTAGTATAAACTGATTTACAGTGGACTGCAGAGTATCTGTTTCGCTGAGGATTCGCCTAAACCAATTAAACTCAAGCTTAAATTCCTTACATTGGTTTCAGTAGCTAGGGTTGTTTTGATGTGAGTTTTTTCAATTGATTTGATTTGATTTGATGTGGGGGTTGTAAACTTAGTTTTGATTTGATGCAGCTATTCTGAAAAGCAATTGATTTGATTTGATGTGAGAACCTAAATTTTCAATTGATTTGAAGTGACAAAAATTTTAGTCTTCCGCTTTAATGCATTTTGATGCAGTTTTGATGTAGTTTTGATGCGATATGATAATACGGTGTTGTCCCAAAAATAATGAATTTTGAATCCGCCATCAGATCATCAGCACAGCAGGACACTGCTAGACGAGTCTTTCCTTTCCTTTTAGCAGGTTGAGTTTAGCTAGAGGCCATGCTAGAACTAAATTTTCAGGAAGATACTAACAATCAAAATTGTTGGTGAAAGGCGAAAAGAATAAAATTGTTCAGGTAAACTGAAAAAAGTTGATGGTAAGACTAAAGTAAAACGTATTAAATATTAAGGCAAAATTCCCAAGCAATACCAAAACCCTGACACCTTGAACAATTGGACTACATAAGTTTACTTACTACGATTAGTGGTGGGTGGATCGATAAACCTTACTAACCTTAGTGCGATTTCATTTATTTCTGAGCACGAATTTTAAGTAAAAATAGGTGAACTTTACGCACAGGTAAACTCGTATTCTGAGACAATGACTAAAGCCAATGTGATAGCTGGGGCTACAGGTAACATACAGGTAAAAACAGTGCTTTAATTTGTTTTGCAGCTAAAAATGTGTTGTGCATACAGTTTAACACAGGGGGTAGGTATATTGGGGTCCGGGACCCCCCCCCCCCAAAAAAAAAATTTTTGATTTTGGTTCAAGGGCAAGCAAAATTAGAGCATCGGTAAAACGGCAAGAAAAATTCCATAAAATTTTCTCCTAAATATGGGCATTTTTATCAAATTTTGCGACGTTTACCAAAATTATGGCCAAAATTTTCAAAAATCGCTAATATTTTAGTCTTACAAGGTATTTTGGCTACATTAAAATCGTTAATTTTTTTTGCTAAACCACGGTTATGGTTTGTCTGACTTGGCAGAAGGGTAGTGAAAATTTCGGTACATGACCCCTTCAGATTAGACCCTCATGTTAACGTATGGCTATGAAACTTTATAACCTCAACACTAGACGCTAGCTGTAGTTTCGACTTGAACTTTACCCACAGAACTTTACTTTACTTTACCAGTGGCTAAAGCTAGCCTAACGTTACCTGCAGGTAATTTTGAGTATACGGCCACTGCCCTGATAAAGAACTAATAATAAATTTCAGACAACATACGACACAAAAGCAATAAAAATTAAACAATAAAATGAAAAACAACAATGTTCAATACAATACAATATTCAATAATAATAATAATTATTATTATTTATTAGCTTAACGTCACAAAAGCAAATAATACAGTAAGCTCTTCTGTTGAGTGAGAAGTGGAGACATTGTGACGAATGAGTGTCAACATCCCGGAGAAAATATCAAACGCGGCCATTAGGCTATTTGTGGATAAAACAATTTTTATATCCCGATTTCTGCGGACTTTTACGGCTCTTTCGCTTTAAAGCTTTATCGGTAAACTGTGAAAACATTTTGAAGTTAAAAAACTATTAAACATTCAACAAATACAGTTTTGAAATGTTGAAACAAAGAATAACCTCAACGAGATTTGAACTCGGATGAGCCTAGATAATTCTGCGAAACATCTAATCGGGAAGCCAGCGATTCAATCCCACTACGCTTTTACCCACTATTCTATTTTGTTAGATTTCGAAGTTAACTTACTTACCTGTGACATTGAGAGAAACAGGCTGTGCATGTGCTGCATCAAAACTCAAAACCAAATCAAAACCAGTTTTGATTGGATGCAGTTGATGCAGTTTCCACATCAAAACAACCCTACGCGGAACCAATGAAGATTAGTGCAGTTAAAATTCAGTTGAAAACTTAGGTTTAGCTGTTATTTAGCTTAGATTTAACGAAATCTATTTAACCGGAGTTCGGCTCTAACTCATACTTCAGCAAATCCGATTTGGTGGGGTACCCCGTTCGTCAATTTGTCGTTTCGTCTCAAGCAGAAGCAAAGAATATTTTGTGTAAGTTTTATTTTCCTTCGTCGTGAGTATCGTACACTACCTACTACAACTGTAGTGCCGTTTTCAAATGTGAAGACCTTTTCTGGTTTGTAAAAATAAGCTTATTTGTGCAGGTGATTACATAACACTGGCTTTGCTAGAACAATTAAAAGTAGCCGCCAGCATAACATTTATTCTCGGCTGAGCGCATTACCCAGAAAATTAATATCATCAAGTAGAAGTAACTATATATAGCATGGATGGTTGGATCGTGTTCTAAAACAACAAAAAACAAAGGTGGTGGCCTTCATCTTAGACAATAACCCTCGTGTTTATCCAAAATTGATGGAACCTTGTCAAATCCAATCTTTTTGATAGCATTGTTGTTTGAATTTTGGCTTTTATGTTTGGTGCAGTAGAATAAAGCTGTTGACACCGAATGCGAGGTAATTTGCAGCGTTATACTTTGATGCTCAAAAACAATCGTTATTTGGCTGAACTTTTGAAAATCTAGGAATTACACCAGGCATCAAAACAAAGATAAAGATATAAAAGTTCTAACCTTGTGAACTGTTTTCGCGATTCTAGCGTATTATAAAGCTTACAAGCTTATAAAGCTTGCACATGCTTACAGCTCAAAATCGTGCTGACCGAAGCCGCATTATTCAGAATTAAGTGAACGTAAAGTTAACCTGACATTACGTTCTGTGAAGTTAAGGTAAACTTAATTCCACGGGTTGAAGTTGAAAAACAAGGCTACAGTGGTGAGTGGACCTGTCACGGATAAAAGTGTCCCCCCTAAAGTTTGTCCCCCCGGACACTTTTACCTATCTAGTTAAAAGTGTCCCCCCGGACCCTTTTATCTGGATAAAAGTGTCCCCCCGGACACTATTATCTAGATAAAAGTGTCCCCCTTTGGATAAATGTGTCCCCCCTCCCGGACACTTTTATCTGGATAAAAGTGTCCCCCCGGACACTTTTATCTAGATAAAAGTGTCCCCCCTGACACTATTATCTAGATAAAAGTGTCCCCCTTTGGATAAATGTGTCCTCCCTCCCGGACACTTTTATCTGGATAAAAGTGTCCCCCCGGACAGTTTTATCTGGGTAAAAGTGTCCCCCCACTAAAATTGCCGTTAATGGTTTAGGTTCCGCTTCTGGTTCAGGTTTAGGTTTAACTTATGGTTTAGGTGCAACTTCAGTTTGTTATGTGTGCATCCTGAACCTGAACCAGAACTTGAGCCTTAACCAGAAGTCGCATCTAGACCAGAACTTGTACTTGAACCAGAAGTCGCACCTGAACCATAAGTTAAACCTAAACCTGAATCAGAAGCTAAAACTGAACCATCAACGGAAATTTTATAGTGGGGGACACTTTTATCTAGATAAAACTGTCCGGGGGGACACTTCTATCTAGATAAAACTGTCCGCGGGACTCTTTTATCTAGATAAAACTGTCCGGGGGGACACTTTTATCCAGATAAAAGTGTCCTATAGGAGGGACACATTCATCCAAAGGGGGACACTTTCATCCAGATAATAGTGACCGGGGGGACACTTTTATCTAGATAAAAGTGTCCAGGGGGACACTTTTAACTACATAAAAGTGTCCGGGGGGGACAAATTTTAGGGGGGACACTTTTATCTGTGACAGACCGACAATGTTAAAAAACTGTTATCTTCAGCTGTAAACCAAGTTATAGCACATTCTTAACTCGAAACTTAGCGAAGCTCTATCTTTCACAATGGCTTAAGGGGGTAGTGTCGCGAAAGCAGTCGATTTTGCGCGACTGTAAAACTTGTTCAGTAAAATGTTAGAAATTGTTCTTTCTATATTTCAAAAATCTACCAAATGGCAAATTAGTTTGCCAAGTTTCAGCAAAATTGGTGCAGCATATAGTTTGGCATAATCCCTCAAAGTCGGAAAAATGACGAAAAAAAAACCTATTCACATTCCATTTTTTAGTCACATTTATCAATTTTTCTGTTTAGTTTTTTTACACAGACTAAGGCTCGATTCATACTTACATCCGTATGTCCGTTCATCCGGCAAAATGACGAAATAATGACGTCACACGCGCTGGCTGATCCACTGCACTAGGCTGCTAGTGACGTCATTCTGCAGGCAGAACTGACATACGGCTGTAAGTATGAATCGACCCTAATAGCACATATGTTGTAGTTTATGCACACAAAATTTAGTGCAGATTACTGTAGCGGCTGTGGAGTAATACTAGTTTGAATTGTGAAGGTGTACTTAAACTGTAAAATAGTAACAGCAATAATGATAAATTGTAGAAAATCTAGACGCTTATTTTCAAATCAGAAGAAAAACGAACCTTCAATTTTCTTTTTTCTTATTTGTCGCAAAAAATTGTGCGTCCACACATGATGTGCACTTCACAAGCTGGCCAATCTGATATCTGGCTTGATTTTTCGAACTTTTATGTCCCTATTGTGTGATGTCTGGCTTACTAATGACGATTTGTCCAAGATATTTGTCAATATTGATAGTGTGATGTCTGGCAGTAATTATTTGATACCATACAGCGTTGGACTAGCTTCTCATTGCATGTACTACTTCAAAACAAAAAGTTCTATTTTCACAGCCTATGAGCAAAACTGCTTTCGCGACACTACCCCCTTAAATAATTTTCTGAGCTTACTTTACCCTTATTTTTGCCAGTAAAAGGATAACCATAGGATAACCGAACTCATTCATTGGTTATGAGAATACGTCCCCTGATCATGAAATCGGCCCAGCTGGAATTCAGTTCAAGATTCAAGAATCAACATCAAGGCTATTAAATTCACCCGAGTACTGCTGTTGCGGCGTAAAGCAGATAAGGCTAATTTTTAGGTCTCGCGGGTCTACCATATACATTGGCACGGATTCCCAAAAAGTGTTTTGCTTTAGACTCGGTCTAAAACTTTTTTTCGAATGAACTAGAACAATAATACTGAACCATTCTATATGCATTCCATACGATCACGTCAAACCGGCCTTGCCTTTATATTAACATCTGTAGCAGCAGACTGACATTTTACCTTAGGATAGAGCGCATGTCACTGCGAATGCCACTGCTTACGTAGACGCAACTAAACATAGTATCTAATTCCATGATTCAGTATAGTCGACAAAACAATAATGTCAATATTTCTAAACAAACAATAGGAGCTTAAATCTCACAGTGACCTTTAAATAAACAAAAAGTTTCGTCCTACATAGCTTAGAAAACCTTGTGCAGTCGTATTCAGGTGCTAAAAATTAATTTTCTCAAGAGTCTTTTTGTTGTTTCGCGAAGGTTGTCGCCAGTTTGAGAGAAAATTCTTGAGCATACGCGTAGGTACAAAAAATGAGCTCGTTTAAGGCAAACTGAACTGAACTTGGACAGTTTTACCTAGTTTCAATATTACATATACCAAGGGTAGAATACATTATGCCAGTCTAACACCCAGTCTAAAGACGTTCTATTTCAGCAACTCAGAACATCGTAACGAAAAGTTTTACCCTGTATTACATAGGTTCGAATAATTGTCTTAAACTGAGTTTAGACCAAGCTAAGACTGCTTTAAGCATTGCACCGCAAGGGTCTTATGAATATATATAATTATTTTAGCGTCATCACAATTAAAGCCATGTCTAACAACACAACAGAAGTGGTATACTCAATTTCGTGGCGTGACGTGGTACTGTACTCCTGCTATACCACAGAAGGTGTCATACAAATCGTGGGAAACCTTCTGATAGCCTTTGCAGTTGTGATTACGAAAGAATTACACCAAAAAGAGTATTATTTGCCAGTCGCCCTTGCTGTGGCAGATTTTCTGATCGGCTGTGGTCAATTTTCCGCGGGTCTGAGGCGACTCCAGGTTATTTTTACTTACCAAAAAACCGTCAAGGTGACCAAATGGTACTGTATGACTGAAATCCATAATTTGTTTTTTATTATTGGCGGCTACGCGGTTCCCAGCGTGTTGTTGATAATATCCGTCGAGCGATTTGTGGCTTGCTGCAGCATTCAAGCCTACACCAAAATCACCGACAAGCGAATAGTTCAATTGGGTCTGCTGGCGTTTGGGTTTTCGACAGCTATGTTTCTGACCACACTGGTGACAGCCTATCTGATGCCGCAGCCGCCTATCTTCGGCAAATTGTGTCTCACCAAATGGGCTACAACCTTGTTTATGTATCTGTTCTGGATGTGGTATCAGTTTGGAGCAGGTCTCGCCAGTATCGTAATATATATCGGCGCCATGTATTGCTTAAAATTTCGAAACCATGGCGTCCTTTCAGAGGTTTTGCGCAAAAATAAGGCCCGTCAAGCGCGAGTCACCAAAACGCTGGTTTACGTGATTGGCTGTACTTTTTTTCTGCAGTCAATTCCTTTGTTTCTCATGTCGGCCGCCAGTTCAATCGGGATCAGCACTTCTGCGTACAGCATCGTGGCTCCGACGTGTTGGATAATTCTCAACATCAATTCTGCCAATAACATCATAATCTACGTTGTGAAAAATCGCGACATTCGACAAGCGATCGCCAAAATGTTTGGCAAGGCTCAAAAAATCAAACCCATTTCACTCACTTTTTCAAAGTCTACTACTAATCACTGACAGTGTTATATTTCAAACAAAAAAACTCCAAATTATTTTAAAAACGATAGGATGGTATGAATGACACAGTTGTGACTTTGACGCAAATTTGAGGCCGTTGCCGTAAAAAATTACGAAATAAACTTGTGTACATATTTATGGTTTACATGTACTGGATTTAACAATAACGCAATTGTATTTTGTAAGATCATATTATATTCAATTTAGTAGTTTTTTTAACATAATTTAATAGTCTGCTGTCAGTAAAACTGAATGAAAATTGTTTTATAGCTATATTGTGCTTTGAGTAGGGCTGGGTTTGTTCACACAGGACGAACCATGGGCACGCGTGTAACAGTGTGCACGGATAGTGATCTTGTAACCGTGCCCGATCAGATCTAGTTTTGAGCTCATACTCTCAACCCTATGGTGGATCAAACAAACCAAATTTGCGACAAATTATCAGCAAGGCCGGATTCACACTGGCACAAGCATAGCACAAGCTCAGCCAATCAAATTGAGGCCTTTCCTGTTTAACGGCTTTTCTGTTCAGAAGGCGCGTTTTCGCCATGAAATATTTCTCTAAAAACTACGAAGTTTTAAAACCGTTTTTTGCTTCGTTTACGGCGTAAGAGCTGTCGCAAACGCAGTTGGGTACACCGCGTCTTTCAGGCTATTATTCAAGCTTGTTGTTGTTTGCATAATTATTTGAAATTGGGGGATTACTCTACCGAATCGCAATATCGATATTGCCCTCCCGGAATCAGGGGTGGACGCGGGTCGTGGGTACCCGCGGGTTGGGTTGGGTGGGTCGGAAAATTTGAGCCGTGGGTCGACCAGCGGGTACCCTCTTCAGGCTGCGCGTGTAGAAGAAATTTTTTCCGACCCGCGTAAACTAGAACCTGAAGAAATTGTCGACATGGGTCCCCCCTTGGTTTTTATAGTCCTGCCAAAAAAATTTTTGATACGTTTCCAATTGACAAAATTTGGCCTAAAAATTACAAAATTCTAAAAAATTTTCCTGGGGGCTGCTGCCCCCAGACCCCTGCAAACTCTATGGCTTACCATTCCTTATTAACTTTCATGAAAGCTTATATATGCTTGTGTAATATACTGTCTGATATGAAATTCCCATCTTTAGTTTTTAATTTACCTGTCGGAAAATTTTTTTTATTACGTCTCCTCTCTCCAGTCTCCAGTTGACCAAGTTTGTCCAAAAAAATAGAAAAAATCCAATTTTTTTCTGGGGGCTGCCGCTCCTAGACCCCCGCAACAGTTAGTTTATTTACTTTAAACGACCAAATTTACATTTTGTCAGTCATTTCTGTAGTTATGTAGTTATGTAAGCCACTTCGCCTATAGGTGTAAAAATAATTGGACTCTGGGGGCTGAGCTCAGCAGACCCCGCAATAGTGAGTTTAAATAAATCAGCAAGGGCAAGGTACGACCCCCCCGCTTTTCAAAATCCTGGCTACACGCCCTTGTATAGTGTACGTTATGGTTATAGAGTGGTGGGTCAAAGTGGGTCGCGGGTCGGGTTTTACGGCGCGGGTTGGGTCGCGGGTGGAAAATTTCAACCCGCGTCCACCCCTGCCCGGAATGGTCGACACTGAGTGTGAGGAACAAATAGTCCCCGGAGAGTGGCGTACGCAGACCACTGGTCTTCAGTCTGTGTCGCGCCAAGAGGCAAATATGTACTTTTTTCAAGCCATGCAGGTATGTACATGACTGCTTCTCGGAGTATTTTATGGAGTAGGGACGACTACCCTGGCACGAACTTTACGTCAATCAGAGGAAAAACTAAAGTGAAATTTTATTTCAAAAATTGAATTTAAAATTCATGATCTCCCAAACTACAGTACCGCTCAGAATCAACGACCTACTGATGCCGGCTTCGGCATCAATTTTTGGGGGCATCGAAGCCGGCATCAGTCGGCTTTGGCATCACTGATGCCGAATTCACCAAGGCATCAGTGACGTCAAATAATTGACTGGCTTGACAAGCGTGAGAGTTTGGGTAGCGGCTGGTCCTAGGCTCCGTGGGTGGCTAGCTAACTTAGCACCCTCAAATTACTACGGCAGAAATGTTTCTTAAAGTTTCGCCCGGCATTCCGCCCTGCCCAGGCTATGAGTGCATGTTTGTCAGGCAGCTGGTGTCGGCTAAGTGTGACCTGCTGACCTTTCTACACTGACCACGAGCAGACGCAGAAGCAAGAGGCGGCACAAAAGATAATGCAATTTCATAAAAATGTTTCAAGTTGTTTTACAATAACACTCGGTCCGATTGTTGGACTTTCATTGACACAAAAGACTACGTTCTGTTGCTGGGTTTTTTTGGGGCAAAACGTTAGCATTGGCGAAAATTTTTGACAGTTTGCTAAAACTTTTTTGGTCGTTTTAGCCAATTTGCTAAAACAAACTCGGCAGAAAAAAATTCTGATAACTCTCCAATTCACCAAATTTTGTCAAAAATTCAAAAAATTTTCCTATGCGTCCCCAATTGGCCGTTTTTTGCCATTAGACGCAAACAATTTCCTTGTGACTACAATTTACACCCATACACCCCAACAATGTTTCATTTAACATAGTGATCCAGTCAAATATTTTATCTTTCTGTTGTTCAATTTTGCAGGATCAGTTTGTTAAGTTACTTCGTTTACTGAAAACTTTTGCAAACCACGTTTGGTGAGTCATTTCGATCCGTCAAGCGTGGGTATTTCAGAATACTTAAAGAAAGTTTCGGCCTCCCACTGGGAACTGCTACAATACCAATCCCAGACACTTCCTGGTTCATGCGGTTCGCCAAAATACAACAACTTAGCATTTATAAACAAATTGAGACCCAGACCCCTGCGACTGTGTGGCTTACTTTTCTTTGTTACTGCAATTCATCAAAGCCTATGCGTGTTTACACGAGTATATATTATGCTGCATTTACGTGTGTAGTATACTGTCTGACGTGACGTTCGTTGTTCGCATCTTTTGTTTTAATTTTCCTGATTCCTGAAAAAATTTCTGATACGTCTCCAGTTGACCAAATTCGGACTAAAAATTGAAAAAATCTCCAATTTTTTTCTGGGGGCGGCCTGGGGGCTGCCGCCCCCAGTCCCCTGCAAGTCATTTTCCCCGAAATTGTTTTCTGGGTACGCCACTGACCGCATATAAGATACTTACAGTCCGCCGCAAAATCCTTGCGACTCTGTGGCTTAATGGTCCTTCATATTTTGCAATGCGAATTTTTGCGTTAAAATTGCAAAAAGTGTATTTTTTACTCCATTCTTTCCAAGTATTTCCCCTCCGAAACTTTTTTCTGTGGATGCCACTGCATAGTCACTTGTGAAAAAATTTAAATTGAAGTGAATTGAAGCTAAATAAATGCTTTAAAAACATAGCTAAAAAATTTTAATATTGGCTAAAAAATTTTCGGATCTTTTAGCCACTTTGCTAAAGCTTCCTGGCGAAAAAAAAACCCAG
>JASANF010000252.1:0-22852 GCA_030248245.1 Trissonchulus sp. WLG1_4
GTTCAAATTTTAAAACTTTTAAATTTATTTACCAATTTCATTAAATCAGCTCAGCTTATGACGTTTCAAACGAAGCCTATCCGCAGCACCGGTGGCGCAGTGGGTTAGCGTGTGGTTTGTATATGATATTTGTTATCAACCAAAGTCTTTTTTGATTCTTGGCCGTATAATTTTTTCATTTTTTGGCTTTATTTATTCATTGTGCAAAAATAATTTATCCTTGGCAATTCACAACTAATGTCCAATTTATTTCCCACCAGTGTGGGCTAGCTTGAAATTAGTATGTAGTTTATGTGTGCGATCAATGCTTCTTTTTGTTACTTTCCGCCACTGTTGGTTAGGGTAATCTTACCCTCTTAACCTGGCATTTGGATAAAACTTGATTGTGTGTATGGGGTTGGTTGCCCAAGGACAGCACAAATCAAGGTTTTATGTGTAAGTTAAATTTTAGTGTTATACATAATATATAATTTCATTCAAATGAACATAAAAAAACATTGGGGTAGTGTTGTTTTCGTATAAAATTTTTAGTTTAGTTTAGATACAGTTATAGTATAGAGCCCCCAAAATAGTTTAGTTTTGATACAGTTATAGTATAGCCTCTGAAATTCAAAAAAATTGGTTTTACTGATACTGATTTGTTATAATATAAGCTCTTCGCCGGAATTTTTAGTTTTTTAGTTATAGTATAGTTTTAGTATGGAGTTTTAGAATAAAGGTATTTTTACGGCAATGGTGGTTGTCCGATTAATACTATTACATCCTACTCAACTCTAGTTTTAGTTTTTTTACAATTATTGTCAAGTAGTTAAAGTTACTTTCACCTTTAGTCAAGAGCCTCTGCGTTTAGCATCCTAAACAAACTAAACTTATGGATTTTAATCGGATATGAGGAATGCTTATCAGGCTAAACAAACTGAAGTTAAGACAAGTCAGCGACCTAATTATAGTTTAAACCTTTTGCTAAACTACCCCTGGACTAAACCGAGTTAATTTATATAGTTAACATTGACGTGCATAGTTTAAATTCGTTTAGTTCGACTCAAACAGCAGTGTGCTCAAAGTTAAGTTTTATGTTAAGTCTGTTTAATTACGAAATTTCGCAATGACATTCTAAGTATGATTTTAAACTGTTTAGACTAAAATATACTCCTTAGTTCTTAGACCGGTAAAAGAAGGGCCCAGTGGTAAATATTCGCGAAATTTATAAAAATAGCAATGCATTACACTGCCTACACTAAACACTGGACGATAATATCGTTATGTTACGATTAAACTTCTGTTAGTCCGGGATTTGGGGAATGACATTTTTAAGCTCAATTTTTAAATCATATACAGAGTTAAAATTGACCCGTTAATTTGGTAAAAATATGAAAAATAAACTAGCACACAAACAAATTAAAAAACTTACCAAATTTTTGAAAATCCAAAATCAAATTTTAAAATAACAAGCAATTCTGGCCGTCTTATAACTGCAACACAAATTGACAAACCGTACAGCATGGCCTTTAAAGGAAAAATCTATATTATTTATCCAGTGAGGATATAGATTCTGCTTTGCGCATTATATTTTCACCACCGCTTACTAAAACTCCCTAGTTTTAGTAAGCGGATGTACCAAAACTAGTTTTAGTATAACAGGCTTACTAAAACTCCTAATTTTAGTAAGCGGGCATACCAAAACTAGTTATAGTATGACATGCTTACTAAATCTAGTTTTGTGTACTAAAACTAGTTTTGGTATAATCTGAATTTAGTTTAGTTTTATTTATCGTATACCGCTCTGAAATTAGTTTAGTTTTGATACAGTTATAGTGTAGCGACCTGAATTTAGTTTAGTTTTAGTTATAGTTATAGTATAGCCAATTTGATTTAATTTTAGTATCACATACTAAAACTAGTTTTAGTATGAGTTATAGTATACTAAAACAACACTAGGCAGTGGATAAGTATGTGCGAAATTGTTTAATTTTGGACACAGTTGAAAATGGTGTTGAAGATTCCTTTATCTTAAATTTGTATGCTCTACAGTGTGGTCATGTGTCCGTTCTTGCTTGGATGATGAGAATTTGGTCTTTTCGTGGTAAATTGTTTATTGGGTCGTTTTTTATCGGGAATTTTCTGAATTGATAGTAGTTCCCTCCAGTGGAGCCATTCTGCCAATTGTTACGCCAAAGCTCTGTATAGTGCTTTTTGATTTCATGGGCTATTGTCAAGAAAGAAGGTAATTCGGTAGATTTTATCAACATTCTTAGTTTATTCTTGAGTGCTGCTTTAGCCATCTTGTCTGCATGTTCATTTCTTTTCAAGCCAACATGTGCTGGGATCCATTCAATTACAATCGGTTTTTTGTATAGTGTTTCTATATCGACCATTATCATTGGGTTTGATTGTAGTCTCTGTCTTGCTGCTTGAGAGTAACTAAATACTACAATCTTGCTGTGTTTGCTTAGGTATTATTTCGATTTTTGCAGCCCAAATGTTATAGCGAGTATTTCTGCTTCACATGTAGAATCGGTGATTCTTATAAACGATGTGACTGATTTAAATTGACCATTGATGTTAACGACTGCAGCAATTCCTGTTTCTTCTGTTTTGATATTTCGTGATGCATCGGTGTATATTATTTCCTGTTGACAGTTTTCTTTATAAGTCGATTGTAGTTCTAGTGCCGCATTGAGTAGGATGTGTTGTCCTTGTATACGGTGGTAATGCTTCAGACGGAATGGATATGTAATAAGTGAACCCGCTTCAAATGTCAATTCCGCTGCTTTGATTCTTTTGCACATTTTGTGTTGTAGGTTGTGTTAAGCAAGTAGCGCTTCTGCAGCTGTCGTGCAACCTGCACCTTTTAATTTTGTGTAATTACTTAGGTAACGTCTTGAAAGCCGTGTGAGATGATGGCTTTCGAATTATCGCATTTTGAAATGAAATTTAGTTGTCGCTGCTTCTGCTAGTAGATTAAGTGGTATAGTATTTGATTCTATTTCTACTGTAGCTGTGGCGACATTAGATGATGCACCAACTGCCATCCTAAGCATTTATTTTGCCCTTTATCTAGTTTTGTACATCCTGTTTGCTGGCATTTAATTAGTAAATTTCTTGTAGGACAGGTCTAACGGCTAGTTTATAAAAATTAAGAAGACTTTGTCTGTTGAGGTCACTTCGTTTGCTATTTAATTGTTTAAAGACATGATACCGTCCCATTGCTTTTTTGAAAGCCATGTCTATGTGTTTTGACCATTTTAATTTCGAATCCAACGTGACTCCAAGTTATTTAACTGAGGTGAACTTCGTTATAAGTTTTCCAAAAATTGTTAGAGGAGTTGTGGTAACGATTGGTGCTTTTGTCGACTGAATTTAATTGCTTAACTTTTAGCTACGGTAAACTGGAAGTGTAAAAAATTGTTTGTTGCCTATTCATTCAGCATATCTAAGAGAACGTGCTTGCGCGTTTGGCTTAATGTTCGATCGTTACCTGATAGCCAAACAATTATATCATCGGCATATAATCCCAGTTCAGATTTAGCAGACGGTATTAGTTCGTGAAAGTTTTTAATGACGGATGTTACACCATCTATCCTAACTGTAATAGAATCGGACTTGCAGTACCCCTTTGCGACTTGCAGTACCCCATTTTATGTTCCGAAAATGATCCAGTGAATTTTACCACCACGGGATTTGGATCAAGGTAACTTTTTTAAGTTCAGCATCTAGCCAAAAATCCCTTTCTGTTTTAGTATATCAATTAGTAGTAATCTTTTAACGGAGTTGTAGGCTTGCGATATGTCGAGTAAAACTGCAAGCATGTTCGTTGTTTTGAAAAGCTTTGTCTGTCTTTTATCACTCGCCAAACTTGCTGCAGTGTTGAATGGCACTTTCGAAATCCTGCTTGTCTTGGTTCTATCTTTCTTCCCGACTGTAGAAATGCAGATAATCGGTTTGCCACAATTTTCTCCATCAGTTTAAAAGTGCAGCTCATTAACGAAATTGGTTTGTGAACATCCGTTCTGTCACCTTTTTTTCCTGGTTTTATTATGGGGTGAATTATAATTTTTTTCCAGGTATATGGAATAACGCCAGATTTCCAAGATATGTTAAAGACAAGTGTCCTTGAGCTTTGTATTTCAAATTTTTGTTGTCTAACCCTGGAGCTTTTCCCAGCTTTAGCGATTGGGTTTGTAGGGTGAGCTCTTTCATGCTGATGTTTTCGTTCAAAATAATGTCGTCGATCGGTGTCAAATATATGATTTGTGATTTCTTAGTTTTTACTTTTTCGATAATAGGCGCATCTCGTTGTTTTGACTTTTTAACGCTAACACTGCGTTAAGACTCTATATTCAAGATTAAAGACTCATTGGGTTGTGATACATCAGGGAAAATACTGTTAGAGACAATGACGGATAATGCGTATTGACCTAATCCTACAGGCAAGGACTCAGACATAGACTCGGATACTGGTATTCAATGAATAGAAGAACGAAAGTATTGTAAGAACAAATGTAAATACGAGTACCGTAGCTATATAAACAAATGTTCACCGTGAGCTTAGTTGTAATTGTAACTATTCTAGATTAATAGTCATTCCCCCTATTACCAATTTTTATTTAAACCTTTTTGGCACTAATTCTGTTTCTTATAAATAACTTAAGGTGTTCCTAGGCAAATACAAACTTCCTGTTTTTAATGAAATTAATAAAAAGATAATGAAAACTTGCAAAACCACTGTTCCAATTCAATTTTTTTTGTCGTAATCAGGCCACTCGTTACAGCCACCGATCGATCATCCGTGCGATCAATGCTAATCACAGTTGTAAAAATTCTTATTTTTTCGTCAAATTTAAAACGTTGTCGATAAATACTAAGTGATATCACCTCACGTATTTGGACAAACTAGACGAACTAGCCTTGTAATAATAATAATAATAATAACGACATAATAAAGCAACCGAAATAATGAGTCTTTGTTGGTGAATTAAAACGAAATCACAGTTGGGAATGTAAACCACGTCTTCAAAAAGTGCAACAAATTTTGGCTTCACAGCACCCTCAAGCTGCAGCATGTGTATAGATATATATGCTGACTGCTGAGGAAAAAAGTTCCGGGGCTTGACCCCCTTTTAAAAATTTTAGTACCGCCCGTGGCTACCGATGTGTACTATCTAGTTCTAAAAATAATCTGCGCCTGTTATCATAATAGATTGATTTGAATGAGTGAAAAATTGATTGAACGACTTAGCAAAAAAACTTTTCTGCTAAAAAACTACTATTGTCTTAGTTGGCTGTCAGGTGTTGCTGTGTGAGCCTCTATTTTGTTCGTCGTCAATGCGTTGATGTTTCAGCGTAGAAGTTCAAAGTTAGCGGTTACCGTTGCTGCATCGGTTAAGGGTTAACCGGTTTTACTGTCTTACCGAGTGGTTGATCGTCGGTTAACCAATAATAGTTTGCAGCGCTTATGTGATTTTCTCTGCTATCTGGGTCTTGAATCACCACTGCATTGTCTGCATTGGCTATTTACCGCAATCGGCAGTTGTCTAGAGGCCGGTTCATACTCGTCCTTATCTTTGTCCATATTCGTTTGTCCTTGAGCAATTTCAAGAAAACCAGGTAACCAAATGAGCCAAAATTTGCATGAAGGATGTTAATCTCAAGCCTAGGTCAAATACAAAACAACTTCGACGATACTGTTTAGTGTTTACTCAATACTTCCAAATCTTTAAGCCAAAATTTTCGTAGCCTTTGGCCCTATTTATGTTCTTGAGGTGTATTCTTAGGCATATGCAGCTGTATACCAAACATATATACAGTAGAGTCACAGTACAAGCCATATTATTTTGTGTACGTAATATTGTTGGTTACCTATTTATTGTAATTTTGTCGCCACCATAGAGGCAAGCAGCCTGCTAAACCACAGTACCGACCAAAATTACTTGCTACAGACTCCGGTGTCAAAGCGGCTGCGGAATCGAAGTCACTTGAGTCACCTGAGTCAAACTAAAAAGTATATTTACATTACATACACTTTGACTCTTAAATCCAGTGACTCCGACACCACTTTACCTCCGGAGTCTCTAGTAAGTAATTTTCGTCGGCACTGTAATTGTTCTTATCTGACGTAGGGCTTGGAGGGAGTAACATAGGTACCAATGTGAAAATAAGCTTTGTAATTGGTGAAATTTTAATACTCGCCTATGGATAGCCCCCCCCCCTCAAGTCAAGTCCAATAAGTCTATTTCAGAAAAAGGCCCTAAGTAAACTTGGAATCTAAGAATGCACCCTAATTTTTTCAGTTCATCAATTTGGCTGTTTGAATTGACTAAATTCATAAGTTCAACATGAGCTTTGGTGGTTTTAATCAACATTTTTGACTTTGTTGAATTAGTTTTCTGAAACAATTTTTTAGCTCAGCCAAAAAATGGTTTTCTTTTATTTCGACAAATTATTATTCGGTAACTTCGGCAAATTGATAATACATATATTCTTTAACAGGTTCTACATAATCAAAATACAATATATAGAAGTACAAGTGTATGTAAGAAAAAAGCATACAAATCTAGGTATAACCCGAGATTAGGCGTAGGTAATATATTTTTGTTGAAGAGTTTAATACCTATTTTAGTATGCCTATCATATGCATACTTAAGTAACAGTAAGAACAGTATCGTAGTACAAGTCTGTTTAAATTAAAAATCTTCTTTTAAAAATAAACAATGTCAATCTTGAAATAAAAAATTACTTTAAAAATGCTTAAATTTTGAAAAATTGCAAATCCATAAACAAAATATAAAATAAGCATATTATACAAAATATTGGCCTCAGCTTGTTAGTCAAAAACCTGATTCGTTTTTCACAAAAAATACTACTTTTTGCTTCAGTAACAAAAATACAGTGGCTTAAATACGTAGAAGCTAACGTCAAAAGTTTTTTCGAAATATAGAAGCCTCTAATTAGCTCGAGCTGCGTACATGTAAGCGAAAGAATATTTTTGATAAACTATTTCCCTTCGAGTTCAATCATTGTTATCGTTCCAAAAGGAAACTAGGCTTGTCACAAAGTAGTTGCAAATCGCCAGATTTTGCTTAGCCGTATTGCTGTAACACTTCTTCACTTTTAGCCTACCTGTACTCTAATGCTTTTTCTTGTCGCTACCTCAGTAGCGACAGGACTTTAGATTTGTTTTGCCCTACGTAAATTGAATGTCTACGTGTATTCTCTGTAGAAAATTTGTGTTCGTGTAAATTTACCGTTATGTCTGTGAGCTGGCCCAGGAAGCCAACCGGCTATGGCTTTGTTTTGTTGTTGCTACCTAGGGGACTTATCCAAAATTGGATTTAACGGATTAGATTTAAATTAATTTTGCTAATAACACACCACAAAATTATTATAGCCGGCTAAAATTTTGTCTTACATGGCTTACATAAATTATCTCGGTGTGTGCCAAGTTTTAGTAACTTACGTTTAACTGACGCTGCGTTATTGACTAAGTAAAGTTAAATCTAATCCGATAAATCCAATTTTTGATAAGACCCTAGGCTACTGTGGGGCCGAAACCACCAGAGATATGTTTTTTATTGTTTTTAAGGCTCTAAACATAAATTTTTCCTTGAATGACGATTCAGTTATCGAAAACTAGGTAATGAATTGAATTGCTTCCAGAATTATTCAACATAAGCAGCAAAAAACGAGCAAAAATCGAAAGCTACAATGAATAAAACTCAATTTTTCATAAAATAGCTGCATATTTTCTGCTGTTTTTGTTTATTTGTTGTTCAATTTATGTTCACTGTCTAAAATCTGTCGTGATCCATGCAGATAATAGAAAGTTGTACAAACAATACAACAAATCACAATTGTCAGCCGTACAGCTTGAATATCTGTTGTTGTTATCTATCATTCGATGTATTATATTGTTTTGTATATATTCTATTATATATTTATTATTGTTTTGCTGTGTCACAAAACCAATGGGGAAGCACGGAAAAAAATTTCCCTCATTGTACATGTACGTATGGATTGTAGGTATGTGTAGTGTACATGGATGGATAAAGAAAATTAAGTTTCTTAAAAGACTTAAATAATAAACGAGAGAAACATTAATTCTTAATAAAAAAACTAGGGAATTATGCAAATTTTTCACATTTACGTAGGTACAGGTTTTTCTGTGCCTGCCTAACTGTAAGGCAACACTCAGCTATAGGAGTTTGTCAAAGTCAGACTTTTTTCTGGCTGTCAGATTTTTTTATATTTTATTTTTTTAGATTTTATATTTATAACTTGGAACAACGTTGGTTGTTCAAATTATCGCTTTTTTCAAAATAGTACGTATTCGTACAGCGCTGGGCAAAAAAGTTCCGTGATTATCGGTGTACGATGATGTTCATTCTTTGCGAAAATTGACCAATATTGGCCGTAAAGTGACAAAAATTTTGTTAAAAATTATTATTGACAATTGAATAAGTCAGCTTCAATTTAATAAATTTTATTTATTAATGTATTAAATTTTATTTTAAAGTTTATATTTTTTTGCAACTCCTACAAAACAAGCACTTTTGTTGACGACCGTAATTCTTTTCACATAACGACACTAAAGTATTATTTTACCGTATCGGTAAAATTAGGCGCGGCACGCACCAAGATTTCTTTGTCAGGAGTTCTTCTAATTTCGGATACAGATACACTCTCATGTTTTTTCGAGTCTGTATGTTTGAAAAGACTTCGGAAAATAGGCAGTACTGCTGTTTGTTCGACGATTACGTTTTACGCATGTGTATGTACATACATTCAATTTGAGACTTTACCTCTGAAGTAGAACACTATGAAATTTGATTTAATGCAATTTTGAAAAAATCGCAAATCATAAACATATTATTTTACCACCATGTTTTCAAGATCGCACCAAGAACGAATCACCTAAATATATGTATTAGTGAAAAAACGCTATTCTCTTCGAGGTTGTTCAATTCATTATACATACTTGATAACACTGTATTCACTAGTCATACCTCGGCACATGTGACATGTAAACAGTATGGCAAATGTCAACATCGATTTTGTAGATACATACAGTCAGTTTCAAATGAAAATGCCTCTTGGCGTCCGAATTCCGACGCCAGACGCGTCGGGTGACATCATCCGACGCGTCGGGTGACATCATCCGACGCCAAGCTTGCTGGCCTCGCTAGGAAAACTTTTATATCATCCGACGCCAAATGAAACTCGATAAATTTTGATGCAAACATAGAAAAGGGGGGGTCAGAAACGACAAACGACAGAAACAAATATGTAATTAAAAATACTTTTTTTTACTTTTTTATTTCCAAACTTACCTAAGTAACTCAAACAAAAGGCAAATTACTTTCAAATCTGGAAAAAAGTTATCTTTTTGAACTTTGTGCGTGAAGTATCCCCTATTTCTAATAGATGCTAACAATTGGGGGAGAGTTTGCCAGGTTACATAAGACTGTCTGGCTTACTGGCCAGAAAAATTTCAGTGTATATACTAAGTTTTCCTATGCTATTAATTTTTAGTATCAATTTTTCAAGTCATTTTAAATAAATGTAAAATTTTTTTAATGAAATTTAAAATTTTTATCTAAACCTTTTAATAAATTTAATTTAATAACTTGTAGTACACTCAAGTGCTTGAATATTATTTTTGCCCACCCCCCATGCACTAAAAACCTCGGCCCTTTGACTGCAAGTTGCAACCTAATTCCAGTATTGACCCAAAATGCTTGGTAAAAGTTTTGGCGTCGGATGACATCACCCGACGCGTCGGATGACGTCATCCGACGCGTCGGAAATTTTGGCGTCGGCCGACGCGACGGAGGCATTTTCATTTGAAATGGACTGTACTATCGACTGTCAACCAGCCATTATCGTTAATACAGTATGTATAGACACGCACACGCAACTTGCTCTTTACACACACGCACACACACTTAGACAACGTGCGCGCAGCATGCTGTATAAAACACGTACATGAGCCAGCGGTAAATACTGCTGGCTTCAGTGATGCACTGAAACTGGGCATGATTTACATGCCTTTTCAGTGCATCAACCGAATTTAGTATGCACGGCCGCTGAGGCGGGGCCGCGCAAAAATTTTGTTTGTTATTTTTCGGCCAACATTGATCACTTTTCGCGAAAGGATGAAGCTCATCCTACGCCGACAAGAGGGACCTTTTCTACACACAGTACGCGCTAAACCTTCACCGTTTGCAGTTTTCTACAATAAGTCCAAGCTTTGGCTTGTTTTTTCCTTTTCTCGAAGTAAAGTGAAGTCTAATTTACACCAAATTTCACAACTATCTTTACAACTATCTTTAAGGTGATTTCTGGCAACTAAATTTCTGCTGATTTACAAATGTAGCTGAGATACAGGGCCTACGACACTTGTGGGTGTGGTGTAGTGCTTAGCATTCTCGATGTAAGCGCGAGCGGCCCAGGTTCGATTCCCGTCTCTTAGGTGTTGTTTTCTTTTTTCTTCCTCTGGTTTTATACATAGATAATCCTATGTGGGTTTAGATAGACTTAGGATTGTTTACATTTGTAGCTGTAGTTCTAGAAAAAACGTACCTAAGTAGGTACAGAAATTTAATATAAAGCACAAATTTCAGGTTCCGTCGATAAATTCTACTAGTCTTGATAAACTACCTTAGCCATAATTAAAATTTTAATGATTTCCATGAATAATTAATACAAAAATGAACACCGTAAGACCAGCGGATCGGCGTTTCAGGGGTGATCACTAAAAATTAATAAGAAGACAGCTAAGACGAGTTCTTTTAAAAGGCCGTTGCTAATTGGACATCAGGAGAATTTATTGCTTGCATTTCGCCCTTATATTTTGATGCTAAGTCATCATTTTCGTTGTTACCTTGACCGCCCTCCTATATTTATACAGAAGCGCTGCAGTCGGCTAACCAAAGGCGGTATCCGAAATTCGATTTAGAATTAAATTATTATAAAGCTAGTGAAACTTATTCTAGTGTCAAGAAACATAGGGCGGATTCTTACTAGAGTCTGACAAAAAAGCTGCGCTACATACTTATTTTAGTGGCATAACTTCTACTTCTACTTGCTGTACTCTTGATAGTCAAAATGTATTCTTTTCGTATCGAAATCACATGTTTTGTTTTCTCACGCAACTCAGACTTTAGACAGCATTAGCATTAGAATGACCAGAAGGGCGGTTTCGAACCAGCCATTTCTGAATCTGCACACCGACACCGGACCATTTGAGATACTGAGCCAAAGCTGAGCTGTCATTAATGTCTGTCTTTAATTGTCTGTCATACCTCTATAGCAAAACTAAATATGCTCCGTTTAATCTAATTTTGCGTAAGAGTATAGCAGTGTAGATGTTTTGTATCAAGAGTACGTTACAAAGGACTGCTTGAATCAAGAGTACATAACAATGTTTTCTGCCCTACCAATCTGTTGTCTCAGGTCAGATGAAGGTACATCACAGGGATAACAATCCCATTATGTACTCTTGGTCAGATTTAACAAGCGGCGTCTTTATCGTGCCAAGACAGCAACTTGATGCTAAAACGGGTGGTTTCTCAACTTGAGAACGTCTTGATTTCAGAATCCTTGTGTGTTGTTGTCATTGGGTATTTGTGGTACTTCGTGAATTGGTAATACGTGGTAATTCAAATATTTTCCTGCTTTTAATACACCTCTAAGGGCTTTTGTTGTAAATGAGAATTAGACAATATGATATTGAGGCACGGGTGGACACGGGTCGTGGGTAGCAGCAGGTTGGGTTGGGTCAGAAAATTTGAGCCGGGGGTCGACCCGCGGGCACCCAACCCACTTCAGGCTGCGCGGGTTGATGAATTTTTTCCTATCCGCAAACCCTGAGAACATGACTATTTCGGACTCCTCCCCCCCCCCCTCAGTTCAGTACGGGGTATCGTTTTGAGGGGGGGTACCCCCCCTCAGTTGAGTACAGGGTCTTCAGTTGAGGGGGGTACCCCCCCTCAGTTGAGTACGGGGTCTTCAGTTGAGGGGGGGTACCCCCCCCCCTCAAAACCGTACATAAAAGGCCTATTTCGCGCTGCGCATTGGACGCGCTCTGCGAGGCGTAATAGGGAGAGTGTCATACTCTTCCTATTATGTACTCTTGATATTACCGACTCCACAGTCTTACGCTGGTTTTACGGTACTAGTCTCTTTAGAGAAGGCTGCCTGTATGAAGGCCTATTCACACGAGGGCGCATAAGCGGGCGCATTGCATGGCGTACGCCATGGCGCATGAGCGGGCGCATGAGAGGGCGCATGAGAGGGCGCATGAGCGGGCGCATGAGCGGGCGCATGAGCGGGCGCACACGCACACTTGCCTACTGCGTTGTGTGAAATAATCCAGCAGGCTGTGTGAAAACAGAATTCACCCGCTCACACAATGCACACAAGCACAATGCACACAATGCACGCAATGCAGTAGGCAAGTGTGCGTGTGCGCCCGCTCATGCGCCCTCTCATGCGCCCTCTCATGCGCCCGCTCATGCGCCCGCTCATGCGCCCTCTCATGCGCCCGCTCATGAGCCCTCTCATGCGCCATGGCGTACGCCATGGCGTACGCCATGCAGCAAAATGAGCCCTGTGTGAATAGGCCTTAAGTGAAAATTTAAGATTCTCCGATTCGCTTCAAATTTGCAGACAATGTAGTCCTTGTGAAGCCATATCGCAGATGTAACAAACTGGAACCAATGCTTTTAATGCTTTTGCAAACTTTTACCACAGGCTCCCAAAAAATTCAATTTTTCGTGTAAATCATAGACGAACAAGCTCTTCTGCTGAGTGAGAAGCGGTTACATTGTGAGTACTGAACTACTGAGTGTCAATATTCCGGAGGAAATATTAAACGCGGCCATTATTTGTGGATAAACTGATTTTTAAATGCCGTTTTTTGTACACATGTACTGCTGATCCGCTCCATAGCCTTACTAATCAGTAATCACTGCCGAACTGTCAAAAACTTACTTATCAAAATCTGCAAACTCGTTTACTGAGTACTGAGTGAAAAATTACTCTTTTATGATGCCGGAGCGTCAATATTTCACAGGAAAAATTGAGCGCCTGCCGTAATTGCTACCGAAAGGAAGTTTATTTTACCGCCGTTAAGATATTGACTGCTGAGTTGTGAGTAAAACAATTTTAGTAACTTTATTTTACACTTATTAATACTACTGCAAGCAGAGATAAGAGATTGATTTTGCAAAAAATATAAAAAGCGTGCTCGTCCGGAGATCCAACCCGGGATCTATCGCACCCTGAGCGAGAATCAATCCACTAGACTACCAAGCCGCACTGTTCATCATTAGAAATTAGGCATGACATGGTAACATCAGTTAGTGTAAAAAATTACCAGCCTATTAACTGTAGTTAAAACTATTTCATAGCATTTTGCAATCAGAAACGTGAAAACTCTATTAACTATTGTAGAGTAATAACAATAATTACCTACAAAAGCTTTACGTAGGAGTCGTTTGGGATTTCTGCAATAACAATACTTTTAGAATCGATCCTCTTAAGCCCGGTTGGCTCAGATAGTAGATTCTCTTGTATCTACTGAGCATCTGATACAAATCAGAAGGTCGGTGGTTCAAATCACCCCGGGCGCACTGTTTTGATATCGCTAAGTCCTGTCTTGCGTCTTTCTGTCTTGCGAAATTGCATTTGCACAGTGAGAGCGACCTACCTCCCCAACCAGTGTAATTTAACGTAGGAAAATCGACCTACCAGAAATTACATAGAAATTTGAGATTCTGAATATAGTATGGGGGCCGCGTAAAAATACCGGTTTTTATGGTCACAACGCGTTCCTTTATTTGAAATTTTTGTTAAAACTGACAAAGCTGATTTTTACATGATTCAATAGCCTAATGTCATATTTAAAGTTGGAACATTTTTCCTGTTGTGCCACAGCACAACAGGTCTTTAATTTTGATTTTGGCGTCATAACACTAAACTGTGCAAGAATTGCGTCTGTCTGTGTGTGTAACGTCAGCTCATGTGTGTATGTGCGTGTGTCACCTAGATTTACAGTGTATTCGTCGCTTAAATTCTGTGCAGCTTCCCTTTTAACTTAATCGACTGTATTCTGCTAAAAGACCAAAATGTCAGGTCGAAAATATTCAAAAAGAAACTGCCGAAGTGGAGTTGAACCACCAACCTTCCGTTTACGGATCGGACGCTCTACCAACTGAGCTAACCGGCCACATACAAATAGTCGATACCAAGCGGACTCAACTAAAATGTAAAACGGAGCCAATTGTCGGTCTAAACATGAAACACGAAAATTTGCAATAAAATTAAATTCAAATCAAGAATCTCATTTTAAGCACCGTGGGTGCTTAACCATTTATCAACAAATTCCAAGTTGCTAAAGGTGTGTTTCTTGAAACAGTGATAGTGAATAGCTGTTATAGCGTGACCAGTCATTAACGGTTTACTTCACCTCGGTAACGTCGTACATGAAATTTATATTTAAATAAAATTTTCGATTTTCGTATTTTTATTTGTAGGTTTACGTACATTTTGACCAGATAATTTTGTTGGCAGCATCTTATATTTCCTGCGAAATGTAGTCATTTGATGGTCATGAAAGAATGAATACACTTCTCACTCATCAAAACAACCCATTCTTACAAGATTTGTTGTAAGATAATCTACAAGATTTGTTGTAAGATAATGAAAAGTTTTTCAAGTTTTACTTTAAGTTCTACTTCAAGTTTTTGCATAAATAACTTATTGTAAGATTGCATAAAACGCATTGAACTTTTGCATACACATTTTACAATAAGATAATTATCTGCTGAACAACAGGTTTTAGCTGACCTGCTGGTCAGCTTACTTGAACGTAATTCTTAATACTTACTGAAGGTTTTGCCGCAGATTGGGCTTGTTATTGCCCATGTTTGACTTAGGCCACAATCTACAGTAATCTTTTCAATGACCCACTTACCGTAATCTTGACTGGCGGTTGATGTTATGTATTGGCCTACTTCTATGTTGTCTATCTAATGCCTGATTTTGACAAGTCTATGTTACGTGGCGTCTACTTTGCGTATGTAAACCGCTAAAAACAATCAGCAGGTAATGTATGGCTATAGAGTGGTGGGTCAAAGTGGGTCGCGGATCGGTTTTTAAGGCGCGGGTTGGGTCGCGGATTACCAACGAGTGTCGAGCCGCGGGTTGGGTTGAGTCGCGGGTCAAAAATTCTGACTCGTTGCCACCCCTGTATTGAGGGGCTGTGGTGTAGTCGTCGGCATCTCGACGTCGATGGAGGAACCCATTTTTTCATCGTATTTTTCAAAATTAGGGTGTCAATTTTTTTCAAAAAAAGTTCATAACTTGGTGTTTTTTATATAAACTTATATCTACTTATGAGAATAGACTTGCCTGATGTCATTCTGCACGCGCGGTATTCTTTTAATCACTGACTAACTTAATCACCCTTCTAGAATTCCACCCTTAGTGTCTGCAATAAAAACTGCTCTTACAATCTTTCTATCAGTATTGCACCTCTCATTAAAGTCTGACCAAAAAATGTTGGACCCTGAGGCAAAATGAAACACGCGATTCAAGTACGAAAAGAACGAATTACCAGCATCTACAGCGAGTAGGGTCACAAAAATCACTCCACCTGTTTTGTTTCAGGGTCCAGCAATTTTTGTTCAGACTTCAGAAAATTAGAACTAAGTCGGGATAAATATCACATTATCACAACTACGACTATAAGGGTGGAATGCATAAAGGCAGTCTTACGTTAAAACCAGTCTAAGGCGTTCTAATTTTAGTAATTTAGATTATCGCAACGAAAAATTCTACACGTATATATTACATAGGTTAGAACGTTGCCCTTAGACTGCGTTTAGCAAGACTGAGCTAAGACTGCCTTTATGCATTCCATCTAAATGTTCTAATGAAGGTATATATGTAGATTGCAAGTATAGGACCTGTCAATTAAATCAACAAGTATATATGGCGGCGTCAATGACAGAGCCAAAAAACTAACTGATTTCGGCCATGGGCAACAAATCGACTGATCCGTAGAAAAAAACCTTTATTGTGTGCTGTTAAAAAAATCAACCATTCTACAATAGCCATTTAAACCTAAGCCTATGCCTAAAAAAAAAACGGTGGCTCAAAGGATCATGTGCAGTGTAGGGTGAAATATTGTGAACTTACAGTTTTGTTGGAGTAGAGCTCCATTGTGTCCATATGCCTTCGGTCTACTATAGAGACACGGCGACTATATATCTTATTCTACTTCTAAAAGAGTAACACTATTATGTAGTATGTACTCTTGATGCAACGCAGTTAATCCTTCCAACTTTACTCTGAATAGTCATGCACAAAGATTAAAAATTCGGAACCATTTCCAGAAAATGAAGGGACCCAATAACCGTAGTTATATCATACCCGTCTTGATTGAAACAAGCTAAGTTTTCGGCAAAAGTATTCAGTAAGTATCAAACATACACTTGGCCGGAGGCCATCGTTGGGCCATCGTTACCTGTTGGGCTAGCGAAAGATTTATTTCTTAATTTGCATGTTTTCCATGAAAAGCCTATCCTGTTACAGCCATTGAAACGGCAAAATCTCAGCTTAAAGCTTTCAGCAGTCGGAATTCGAAAGATAGATTAATTACTTAATTAATAATCTTAAATAAAGATAAATTAGTGAACTTCATGTTTGCTCATGCATAATTGCAAATTTATCTTGCAAGCTCTGTTGCAAATAAGTTATGACAGTTTGAAAGAACACAATACCATCGTCGATTTCTAACATATCATGATTATTGAAGCATCAGAACTGACTGGCCGAGTTGGTTCGCAACCTAGAGGGAAAGTCGTCGATTCCTAGATGAGCGCTTCTTTTCAGACTTTTGCATTTTCAAACTGCATTCTCAGAAACCACTAAAGCAGCAACACACTGATTTTTTTTACAAGGCATTTAAATAGTGACAAATGCATAGCTAAGGTAAAAGACGTGCAAAACACACTCCGCACATTGACACTTTAACGCTAGCACTGTGTTAAGATACCAGAATCAAAATTAAAGACCTGTTGGGCTGTGGCCCAACAGGAAAAACAGTGCAATAACTGTCGTCAGTGCGCGCTGCTAAGATTCAAAGCGCGTATTATGTAGCTACTTATGGCCCTGCTGTAGGCGTACATCTTATCTATTGTCTTATCGTGCTGTATGTTTCAAGAAAGGCATAAAATAAGTTACGTTATAACACTTTGTAGTGTGCACTCAACAACCATCCGCACTGGCACGTGAAGCCCGCTGCATAAACTCATCGCCCTCTTGCTTTGCACTCGGAGCTTTCCAGCGCATCGTGCATACAAACCTCTGAGTGCACTCACAGGCATGCTACAGCCTACCGTTGTTTTAATAGTGCTCTGGACTTTTAATATTAATATTAATATAAATAGGCAGCCTTTTTGACAAATGGTTTGCTCCATTGCAGGTTTATTAGTGTCTCTCTTAGTCCGTGCCCTCTGTTCCGCGAAAATGGCCAACCCCGTGGCGATCGGTCTGTTGTGCACGCTGGTGCTGGGACTTCTGAAACCCGCCTTCTCTCAGCCAATCGACAGCGACCTCTCCAATTTTAATGGAAACAGGCTTATTCAGGTAAAGGCCGGTTCAGAGTTGTGGTTGGCCTAAGCAATTCCAAGAACATTACCTGTCAAAGGACCAAATTTTTGACAGAAATAATGTATGCGTCAAGTCTAGTTCGCATGCAAAAAAATTTGCTTCTTGTTTCACAATATATAATTGACAAAAAATCAACCTTGTTCCTGTCATTATATTCTCCCGCACACGTATGAATCAGTCTTAAGCCCAGTTCATACTTGTCCTTGAGGACACAGTGACAGGAACAAGGACAAATTTTGGTCACCTGCTGCGAAAAATTTACACAAACGTCTCGGCTAATTTTTGCATGCTATCTGCAAGTGACCCCAGCTAGAAATCCATTAGGTATTGGCTCTGATCAAATATGCAGTTTGCAAGCGATGACCGTCGAATCATACTCTGCCGTACAGTCTGTTCAACAAGCAAACATTCTATATAATAAACTGAAGCAAATTTAGCATAATACAAATTGGGGAAACGGCTAAGCGGGATTTGAGAAATTTTGGCTAACTTTAAGCGTGATATTAAGTTAATATACCGTATTACCTCTAATAAATCCCTTTGTTTTGTGAACGCCTTACCTGGGGCTTTATTGAAGCACGGGGCTTTATTCGAGGTAACACAAAAAGTTTTCATAGTGCTATTTATGAAAATACCCTAAGAAAACGCAAATTGTTTAATTGCAGGCTCTTTACAACAATAATCTGCGACTGCAGGGCGAATCGAGGCCGTTCCAGAAACGCAAAAGTAAGCAAAAAATAAAAAAATATTTGCAAAAAGGCAGTCTTACCTCTGACCGCTGAACGCAGTCTAAACTCTAACGGCAACATGCAAAACCTATGTAACATACTGTACAATTTTTACGCGGCGGCCTCAGCCGCCGCGTATATACTATAATACAACAGGGCAATTAACACGTATGTGCTGCTCACCGTGTAAATTGCACTGCAAAAATCAGTAGGTCACAAAAATACATTATATGTGTGAGCGTGTGTGTACTTTGTGCATGCTTATCATAGAACGGTTGGTTAGAACGCTCATACAGTGTTTACATGGTGAACTTAAGTCAGGCTGTAATAATAGCAGAACACAGATCCGCAGCAATGTAATGTAATGTGTGTAAGCAATGTAACGAAACCTGTAATGTGATGTTATTGTCACGATGTTTCTATTATTTATAAGTATGTCGGTACTCTTTGAGGACTTGAAGTCATTGGTAAAGAAAAAGAAAGCCTTGAAAGGCTATGCATGTTATTCGATGTGAGGTGACAACATCGCCAGCGGTTTAACTGTTCTGACATCTGACATTTGTAGACCACAGTACCACATACAAATTTTTTACAGACTGTTTATGCTTTAGATTCAAACTTATTTAAAACAGTTTTTTGGAATAAAAATGGTTATTAGTTTTCAATTTAAAGACTTTCATAAATATTCTGAAAGCAACACTACCGCGGAGCCGTTGCTTTACAAACTTTACGGGTGGATTTCACCACGGTGGTTTTTAAAAACCATGGTTTTACGTACGTGTGCATATGATTTGCACATAATTTCATTACAAAATATCGCGTGATTCGTTACGAATTTCGTAAATTTTCTAAAACCATGGTTTTTGCTCAGTTGAAATTTGAAACCTGCAGCATAGCAGGTTTTTATTCTGCTGAAATTTCAACTGAGCAATAACCATGGTTTTAGAAAATCTACGAAATTCGTAACGAATCAGGCGATATTTCGTAATGAAATTATGTGTAAATCATATGAAAACGTACGTAAAACCATGGTTTTTAAAAACCACCGTGGTGAAATCCACCCTACAAGTCTTATAGTTGTTAAGTATGAAACCGGATGATACGATACGAATTCGCTAGATTCAAATTCATCAATAATCGTTAGATTTAGAACTTACAATTGTTACAATTGTAATATTTAAGGCGAGGCAAGGCAAGTTGAGCACCAGACATACACCAGAAAAATAGTTGTGTGACATGTTAGGTTACAGTTGTTGGCTTTAAAAGATTTGGTGCCGCGTTTTATATTCGAAGAATATCCTCGGCGTTGTAACAAATGTCGGAACGAAATCTATCGAAAGACTGTTTATCCTTACTCGCAAAACGTGCTTGTTCGTCACGATATTCTATAGAAATTGAACGCTATATTCTCCTGAAATATATATAACGTGTTAGACTGGTTTTAACGTTAGCTGACTTCATGCGTTGCACCGTTTCGGTGGATTTCACAAGTGGCTGTACAAAAAACCATGGTTTTACGTACGTTTTCATATTACATAATTATTTCATTACAAAATGTTGCCGGATTTCGTTGCGAATTTTGTGGATTTTCTTAAACCGTGGTTTTAAATCAGTTGAACTTTCAGCAGAGCAGAGACCGTGCTGCAGATATGAATTTTTAAATGAACTAAAACCATGGTTTAAGAAAATCTACGAATTAAGGTCTGACCGAAAGATGTTGAGCACTGAGAACAAATAGGTGGCGTGATTTTAGCAGCTTTTCATTATTTATTTTTTTATTCTTTTCCGCTTGATATCACGTCATGTTTTGAATTGTCTCAGTGTTCAACATTTTTTGGTCAGACTTAAGTAATTTTAAAGACGTGCCCAGCTAAGAGCATTAACACGAATGTATACTTTCAGCCTGCTTTTTCAAACTATGCGACATCTACGGAAAAAGATAATGCTCTGGCCACAACGACACCAAGAGCAACACTGACTGTGCCCGTATGCATTGAAAAGTGACCCACCCCTGGCTGCTTGTATTTCTGTACTCTTGTCGTGACCTAATCAATGCACTCAGTAAATTGTCTTGAAAAATTGAGTGTCCTTTCCTTTAGCTGTTTGTCCGCTCAGCTCGTAAAACATATTTTTTTGGAGTTTTGTAGGCTAAAAGAACATCTATACGACTGTAGGTATGAATGAACTGATAATAAACAGAATATTCTAAACCGATTAAGGTGATTCCAGAATTAAAGCTTTTCTTTTGAGCCTTTTTTAGCCATCTATACAATATGTGAGGACTTTTACTACACTACACCAAAAAATGCCGAATTCATTCGTTATCTCTTATCTGTTCAGTTCCAATGTTACGATTAGCATTAAGTAGTAAAAAATGGTACATAGTAAACAGTTTCATGTCGACTTTACAAACACAGTATTAATTTAGATCCTAGGTAGGTCGCCAATCGCTCTGCAAGAGCTTTTAAAAAAACTGCAACTAAAAGTGCAAACGCGGAACTATGAACAACTAACTAACCTAACAACACCTGAAGCACCTAAGTTCAACCCAACACAAATAAAAAAGTAACCTTTATTTACAAGTCGGCAGCAGATTGCACTATTCATTACAATACGCTGAACATTACACTGACTCCGATTTCTCACTCAATAAAGACCACTAGGTGCAAACTTACAGCAGTTCGCCTCTAGCAATCACAGCAAAAAAACAACTCGTAATTTTTTTGAAATTTTGTCGGCTGAATAAACAAAAAATTGGTTAAATCACTACGTAGTTTTATGATCGCTCAAGGACAACTAAAACAAGCATCTATGAAACGGGCTCAAACGGCCAAAATAGTCTGTTCAGGCTATTAGTGATTTGCCATTTAAAACCTGAGTTGATGACTAATAAACTCAGAACAAAATGTAGCCTGGTTTCTACTTGCTTGTTTCCGTATTCGGAAAACATCAGAGATGCACGGAAGCAATCGGCGAGGGGGGCGTGCCCGACCCCCGCGAAGGATATGGGCGAAGGATATGGCAGAATGCAACAACTGTAGTGGTACAGTAATGCATATTATTTGCACAATAGTTTGGGTAACCGAGTCCGTTTAGACACCAAATATTCCAAATATTCGATGCAAAAAAATTCGATTTAGCAGAAAAATGGATTAAATTTTATAGGGCTTAAGGGACAAACATGAAGCGCTGGACAAACAAATACTGCTAGCGGACAATTAGTATAAACCAGGCTTCATAAGTTTAGCTTTTCAACGCAACACCCCTAAAAGTTCGTCCAACTTTACAAAAAAACACTATTTATAACTTAACAACTAAATGACAAAAAAACCAGTCACGTGCTACAACGAATTTACAAGAGATCAAATATTGAGCCAGAGCTACTGTCCTGATTGGATAATTTTGGCAGTTTCTGATTCGTCGCTGAGTTGGTCACTGATTGGCGTCGTTTCATTGAAGCAGCCTGCTAAAAGAATAGAAATTTTAAAATTAAAAAAATTTAAAAACTAAGTTCACAATTGCTTAATTTTGGTGCAGAATCATTGAGTGAATTTAAATCTCTTGGTCCACTAAATCTGTTTTAGACAACGCCCTCAGTGAAACTGAAAAAATCACAATTAAAAATATACGTGCGTCATGCCCAATAAATTTCATCTGTTTTAATTAATAATGACTAATAATGCGTACTCAGCTGCAAGATAATATTAATCCGCTACTATGCCAATATAATTACATGCATATAATTTCTTACCTGTCCAATACTAGCCTTCCCACTACTGGAAAAACCACTTGAAAATCCATCACAACTATTCGAGTCAGCATTTGGAGTCGGAGAGACGCGTCGGAAAATGCACTTTGACGCAGCACTGACGCTGTTTGTTGCGCCAGAATGCGCAGCGGCGAGACGCGACAATTTGGCCAGGGTACGCTCGTCGCGCAAAAGCAGGGACTCCCGATGCCGGGCGGCGATTTTGTGGGGGGCGGGGGATTTGGTAGTGGCTGAAAAAATAGTAAAAAAGTAGGGGGTCTTGTCATAAAGTTTTGATTTATTCATTTATTTATACATTTAATGGACGGACTAAGACGAACAGAGTAAGATAGATAGATCCGTCTGTCTTATTTTGACGAATTCGACGCTATACAACACACTACACACACTATTAATACTGGAGTATTATAAAGCAAAAAAAAGTAAAAAGTTAAGTAGCAACTTTTAAATGTTATTCAAAGCGTAGTGAGTGAAAAAAGCTAACTTGCTACTTAACTTACCTAAAAACTTGACAAACTTGCATAATTATTAATAGTAATACTTTAATGTCTAGTTTAATATAAAAGCTATTAATGATTTCTTAAACTCACCCGAAATTTTGGATTCCCCACTGGAAGGAAGAGTGGCTGATAGATCGACTACATCAATGTCAATACCCTGAAAAAATATAATATATTAT
>JASANF010000253.1:0-11966 GCA_030248245.1 Trissonchulus sp. WLG1_4
CTTGTTCCATATATGAATAAATCCAGTTCAACACGCAATACTAAGGAATGTTGTTAACGTTTGCTGGAAGTAGTGATAGGTATTATGTTAGGGGTATTATCGTGCATATCTGCTTTTAACTTGGGTATCACCAGTCGTAGTAGTCCGGAGGCAGAGATTATTTTTGTTTTTTCTGCAGGTTGGAGTAGGACTTGTATGTAGTTTAAACTGAAGGGTTGAAGATTGAAGTTTCGAATTTGCAGAGATACTCTTAGGTAACAGTTGGTGGGATTAACTCCCACCAAGTGCTTGTGATCGGCCGGATTTTCGGTCTGCGGACCCGATAGTCGCCGGCCGGGTAGCCAGCCAGGGTGTCAAAAACAGGCTAGCCGGCCATATTCTGCTGATTGACCAAATCAGGCTGCCATAAGAGTCCAGCAGGCTTCAAGGTGGTAGTAACGATTTCGACAATCTCGTGCATTAGATTTCAGTGAAAGATCTTTTTGAAGCGACTAGTAAAGTAGTAGCAAAGTAGCTATAAATATTACAGCCTCGGAACCGTAATGTTTCACAGCAGTATATAAGTGCCGCCGGAAAACACTGTTCATCGCTTCTTAAAGCTGTAAGGCTCAGATCAAGGTGTAGCGTGTAAGTAGGCGGATATTTGGGGTAAGCGAAAGGTTGACCGTTGACACCCCGAAAGGAACCTTGCCCCTTTTGGGGCCTATGTACTTGTTTAATTTTTTGAAATTCCTAGTTTAAACATAGCTACAACGTTGGCTCACTAAACACTAAGCCAACGTGGTAGCTAGTCGTAGCATACACAATTTTAAATGAATAAATTATAGGTATTGGTGCACATTTTGATCTAGTTTCACCACAGTAATACATTACTACTACACTGTACATCGATTATAGATTTTCTGGCATTTATATCCGCAGACAAAAATCAGCAGGCTGCTACCAAACTGAAAATACAAAACATACTGGCTATGCAGCATGCTCAGCAGCGTTAAACGCTGTGACCAAGTTACATAGTTTCAAAACAATAGTTTCTTCTCTAGAAAGAACAAAAATCACAGTTTTTGTTTAGTTCACGAAAAACATTACGTCTTTGCTGTGCGTTTAAGGATTCCGCCAAAAACGTGCTTGAAAGTCATTGTCGAAATTGTTACTACCACCTTAAACCAAAATGAAGCTTTGGATATGGATGATTTTTTCGAAAATATCTGCTGGGCCAGCGGGCCGAACTTCTTCGCCGCCGAGGTCTAATATTGCGACATCTTAATTCTTCAAGGTGAAGGTCTGTTTGTACGTCTTGTACGGACGAGCCGAGATCAAGACCGATGATTCCGTCCCTAATCATGTAGGAACGCATAAAATAGTTTGAAGCGGATTCATGATGAAATCAGCATAGTGCACAGCAAAAATCAAAGCTAAAACTTTAAAATTGCAGTTAGGTTATTTAGTTTGATTTCTTCTTTCTGGCGTCATTACTGGAGTCACGTGATAGGTAAAAAAATGATCATAAAAAAGAGATAATGTACCTACCTACATACATAATATAATTCATATTACGTATACTAAGACAAGCAGTGTAAGAGGTTATATTATTATATTTGTTAAGTAAATTTTAATGCTTTTTCGTGCCAGTCTGGAAAGCACCGACACAATTTTTCACTGGTTTTTTCTTCGAGTAGTGCAAATGCCAAATTGGAGTTAGTTTTGGAAATTTCTTCCAAATTATCCAAATTAACTATTAACTTAATCTAACTATAGGGGCTGTGGAAGGTCACTGCTCAATAAATAGATTAAATTTAGCATGAAATTGTGAAAAACTGCAAAACATAAGAGCAACAAACTACTGCAAGCCGTTTTTAGGTCAGTTGACTACTAGGAGGTAGTCGGAAAATTTGTAATGTGTAAATTTCTTTGAAGTTTTTGACTAAAACTGCCACTTTTACGACATTTTTTTCAAGCAAAGAGGCTTTATTCTACAGCACGCAGGAAGTGTGAGAATTGTTGAATAGTCGTTTCGCTTTTGATTTTAACGACAAAGTTTTTTTAGGACATCACCTGGGACAACAGAAAATTAAGGCTTTTTACGCAGGTCATTTTGAAGAAAAATCAGGCATAGGGATTACTAGAAGGACAACAGTCGGTTAAGTCTTAATTCGTGGACTTTCAGCATTATTTTAAGTCGGACTAAAATAAACTCGTTTAGTGCGTGCGGTAAAGGAATGGGACCGTACCGTAGTCACTCCTTTCAGTTCCACTGCTTAGTTTAGCGAAGCAAAAGCTAGCGCAGAGCTATGTATTATGTAACAAGGGTCGAGGTGTATGACTCGCAATGTTATTCATCTCACGTTCTCACTCTCCAAGTGAATGGCAGAATGGACGTGAAATGCTCGGAGTCACTTCATTCCGGTCGGTGCCAACTTCGACTTCGTAGTGACTTTGTAGTGACTCCGACTCCGCTTTCACTCTGGAATCTTTAGCAAGCAATTTTGGTCGATGCTGTTTGTCTACTTAGGAGGGGAGGTGAGCATTTTTAGCACTCGCATGTGCCTTTGTTGTTATCTGGAGAGTAAGTACATGTGTAGCAGATTAACAATTTAGGAGAGTGCGATACTATCATACTTTTGGAGTATATATGTCATTCTGTTAATAGGTATTAACAGTTTATAGTTCGGTAGATACCGACTAAAATAATTTTTCTATCCTTGCGGCTTGGTTTTGGTTGTGCCGTTGAACAAGCGTAAAAAGTTTGCATTCATGTGGCCGATGTATGTGATACGCATGTTTGCAGCATTGCGTTTCAGCGTTTGTCAGTGCAGTTTCAACTTGAAGTCTAAATTATTTTTTGAGGTCATTTAGCGAGTGTATAATATAGTGTGTGAATTGCCTAGTCTGTTGAAAGTGCAGATATTTTAGGGGAAGTTTTTTTGAAAGCAACTCAGCCAATTGAATTTTTTTGCATGGAAAAGTGCAATTTCACCAACACTATTGAGTTACACTCACTGAAAGACTCAAAATTTTTCACCGACTCAATTTTTCTGCCCAACAATAACTACAAAAACACGAAAATATCCTTCCGAAAATCTAGGCTGCGCTTGTGCTTTCGTTTGTAATTTAGTGTTGGACCGATTTTTATTTCAGCAGGCTCTACTTGACATTATTGCACCACGTGAGTCTTTTGCTGATTGGCTCATTCACCAGTGTGTGAAAAGCCAAATAAATGCTCATTGTTTTGATGCTGACTTTTTGCGAATTTGGCTGTTTGATTTTGCCATGAATTCCCACCTCATGGCCACCCTTTGGATTGTTCTCCCAGCTATTCTGATTACCTGTGGTAATGTTTATATTTGTTTATATTGTCGGTTTGTGGTTCATTTTACTTTCTTCCCACTTAGCATTACATCAAATCAAAACTTCAAAAATCTGCAAGGTTTGATTGTGATTTTGATAGTTTTTCAGCAGGTTTATTGTAAACTGTCTTGTTAGGGTCGATTGATAGTTACAGCCGTTTCAGCCGATAAAATTACGAAATAGTCACGTCAAATTCTTATTTTCTGGATTATTAGTAGCGTAATTTTTTCGTAATTTTTCCGTCTGAGCGGACATGCCACTCCAAGTAAGCATCGACCCTTACTGGTTACTAGTTTTGGGATTTTCTAATTAGTTTACTCTAATAAAGTTGTTTTTGTGGTTGCTGATGTTGTTATTACAGTTGTAAATTCATTGCAACTGCAATTTACTGATTAGACTGTTGCATTGTTTGTTGTTCATGGCGTTGAGTTTACTGTATAGTTTCAAATCGTAAAATTAGCGAGGTAGTCGTGGTAACATTGTCATTGGGTTGTTGTTACGAGTGGAATCTAGGCGTATATGTAAGATAGGTACATGGCAGATGAGTTATAGATATAAATTTGAATAATGTCACGATCTCTCCCTTTAGCTATGCAATTGTTGACGTGGATTAATGAATAAGTGAAAGTTTGGTGCAAAATCATTATTAGCCGGCTGCTATATAATTTCAAACACTTTTTACGCGGCGGCCTCAGCCGCCGCGTATATACTATAGTGCAAACGTGTGCATCAAGAGCACACAAATGCACCTATTCTAGTGTTAAACTGCTGCTAGGTCAGCAAATAACACTGTTTGTGTGAGCGTGTGTGTACGTACGTTTAACTGCCTGCTCAGTGCTTTTATTTACGTCTGTTCAGTGCTAACAACTTTTGCTTCCAGAAAACTGTAATTTAACAAAACCTGTGGCGGCTATGTTTCGTAGAATGTTCATTAGCGCGTCAGAAGCAAGGATTTCTGAACTAGTTTATAGGACATGGCAACCATGCCCAGTGGCGGCTACCGAGTTCATAGCATGGAGTATGGACGCCGTTTGCTACAACACAATAGCTGAGCTGACCTAGCGTACATCAGCTGATTAGCACAAAATGCGCGTGTGCGTTGTTTAGCTGCTGTAAAATGAGAACTGTAACTCGTAATTGGCAATTAATTGCCCTGCCACTTGTAAAAAAGGTACTGTAAGTAAACTACAGAATATTTACTAATTCAGATATGTATTAAAATGGCTATTATATACGGTTTTGCAATACAGTCATCATAATTTTAAACTTAGATTTTTCACGTTGATTACATTGCATAGGTGTCAAGATTTAAGCAGAACTGACTCTATAAATTTTTCGGATGAAGACACTGTTGGCTAAGTTAAGTTTAACACTGATAGTACTTTGGCACGTTTTTTAAATATGCTCGCTTCGAAAACTTTTAAGTGCCGCGTTTTATATTCGAAGAATATCCTCAGCACTGCAAGCAACTCGCAACGCAGTCAATCTAAAAAGTTTAACCTTACTCGCAAAACGTGCTTGTTGTTTGTATACCTACTACGGCAAATTCTGTTGCACAGCTTAATTCCAGATTGCTATCGAATGGTTTTTAAGTTGTGCAAGGTGACGTGCTGGAAGGTTATCTATCTGTAAGCATCAATTCGTTTTCATTCGAGCTGTTAGACAAGTGTATAGTAACTATAATTTTTTAACCTTCGGTATGAGGGCCGAGCCAAGCGATATATACTGCTACAACGGGCCAACAACCTATGAACAGGGGACAGGGCCCGGCAAGCTAGAGCTTTAATCCTACATCCAAAAAAGAAAAAGAACCTGATAAAGAAGTTGATCATAGCGGTTTTCGGTTTTGACATTTGTATAACTAAGATCTTCGACAGTCAAGGCCGGTTTGGCCAAGGCGGTAGTGCGTTAAGCATTTGCTGAGCATCTGATACCAAGGCAGAAGTTTGGGATTCGAAACCCCACCGGTTCTCAGTTTTTGTTGCATTCTGAGTATTCTGAGAGGTATCACTTTTCTAGTGTTATTTACTGGAACTATAACACTGGAAGGGTAGACCTTCCAAAACACTTGAAGGGTAGGCCTTCCAGTGTTATTTAACAGTGGTAAGGAAGGCCTTACAGTGTTATTTGACACTGCAATGGTAGACCTTTCAGTGTTGTTTAACACTGGAAAGTCGACCTACCGGAAATAACAGGTACGTCTGTCTATTTAAAGATTCTGCATATTCTATACAAACCAAGTATTAAGTACCTGTTTCGTTCTGGCGCAACAGGAAAAAGGGTAGGAACGTTTGCACCTACCGTTCAGAAAATTTGATAATATATTGCTTTTTCAGTGCCATTGACGGAGCTGGTACATGCAAATACAACAGAAAGTGATCAAAAAACCACAGCTAAGAAATCTGGTATGCAAGAATTTTTATACAGTCGTAATTTTCGGCAATAAAATCTGACCAAAAATAAACAGACAAGTAAGGGTTGTAGCATGGCTGCGAGTGCACTCAGATATTTGTATGCACGATGCGCTGGAAAGCTCCGAGTGGAAAGCACGAGTGCGCGCAGCACACGAGTGCTTTGCGCGAGGGCTTTCCAAGCAGAGTTGCATACTAATATCTGAGTGTCAGTGCTAGCCATGCTACAACAGACTTGTCACATGGCCTTAACACCGGTGAAAAACAAAAAGTACGGTAGCGGTAGGATTCGAACCCACGCACATCTGACTGCCAGATCCGGAGTCAGGGCCGTAGACCACTCGGCTACGCTACCTTGGATGGCAAATGTTTGAATGACAGCATTGAGTTAGAAGTTAGAGTTAGAAGTTACAGCGCAGACTAATTATTAAATGACATTATTATTGATACGGAACAGCTAAGTAACTGGTGTGTATGAGCAAGCCTACATATGTAACTGAAAGGAGACTACAACAGCCCTTCACACTGTACGCACAATAATTTTATCACAACTTGGGTTTTAACTAACTAGTTCTGAAGCAGCCGTGGTCGAGTGGTTACGATGGATGACTAAGAACCTTGATGATTTGTTGCGCAATGGTTCGATTCTCTCCGTTCTTTTTAAGGTTCTTTCTTACTTCTAGCAAGCGTGCGACAAATCCTTGAGTGCACGCTGCGTCGAATTCGCCAATGCTTATCGTGTATTCAGAGAGTGCAACAAATCTCTGAGTGCACTCTTGGGAGTTAAGTGATTAGAAGAGTAGCTAGCACGTATCAGAGATTTGTAGCACGGTTAATTACACAGAGGCCATGTGACCAAAATAGTTGCACTACTTGAAAAAACGAAACATGTGATTTCGTTACGAAAAGAATGAATTTTGACTATCCAGAGTACAGCAAGTAGTCGCAGAAGTCATGCCACTAAAATAAGTCAGTGGCGCATCTATTTTATGTCAGACTTTAGTAAATAGTTGCTGAAAGCACCCCACCTGTTTTTTCTGAGCGTTCAACATTTTTTTGGTGATATTTTAGTTACAAAACAAAAACAACAAAAGACCAACCACAAACCCACCCCCACACAAAAAAAAAACCAACCCCCTTAATCGACTGAATATATATGTTGTTTAGATTTGTTGTCGGTAGTTTGTTGGTAGTCAATAGTCGCCCGGCGTTTCTCTCCAAGCACTTCTAGCCTCTGACACCTTCTGGTTTTCTTGACACTGCTCGAGCTTAGTTAGGTACGTGCGTCTTCAAGAGAACGCGAAACCTAGGTTACAGAATTCCATACGTCCGCGTGTTCTTTGGTCGTTGACTTCGGATTGACTGCGGCTTAAACGTAAAGTCTGAGACTTTGGCCGAGTCTCAGTTAAAAAAGATTTATTAACTTATTTCATCCAATTTAAATTTAGTGTTCTAATATGATTCTAGTGATTTAGAAAACTAAAAAGATCAAATCAGTACTTAATTTGTTTTAGGAGCAGTGCAGAACGTCACCTCGCGAACTACGATGCTGCCACCGGGAGTGACTGGAAGTAAGTCAACGAATTGTGGCGACAAAATTAGTGCTGACAATTTCATCAAATTATAGTTTCCATCAAAAAGTGAAAATGTCATTATGTATGTCAAAATGTGAATGACATTTGCCTTTTATTGAGCACTGCCTGGGTGACGCCAATAATAGTACTTTTAATTTTACAGAAAAAAGTTTTTAATTTTATTATCTGAAAAACATAAAGTCGGATCTTGGTTCAGGAATATTTGTGTAATGTATAAACTGAATGGCTTTAAATGTTTCAAAAGTAGCATACTTTAAAATCATTTGCTTTTAAGTTCGGTTTGTAAACTTAACATTCATAACAATTATTTATTGCATGCAAATTATCTTTTTATTTTTATATATATTGCAGTCCATATTTTACAGATTTTATTTACATATTTGCAGTATTTCTTTTAAAAACGTTTCAGTATCTGACTCGGACTATTCAGTTTATACATAGGTAATTTATAGCTTTCCAGAACCTACAAGAACGTTACGTTACGTAACGTTCATGTTATAATCTTACAGTATTTGTTTTGTTTTATTTTGTATTTGATCTTGTTTGTTTAAAATTGTTATTATTACCAAATTTTTTCCAACTACATCTACAGTGATTCTGTTTGCCATTATTTATAGTTATTTTGTGTATTTCAGTTGCGACGGTTAGAGAATACAGTTTTGGAAATGAAAAAGACAGTATACGCGTAAATGGAGTCCCTAGCTTCAACATGAACGCTATTGCTATAAATATGATTCTTGTATTTATAATTAATTGCTTTTTATTGTTGTAATTTTATATTTGTATTCCTGCATATTTTCAATTTTAATTTTTCTGTATGTCTGTTTGCCTAATTAACGTTATTTGCATATTAGAAGTTTGGCAGTGTTTAAAAGGCTATTTTTATTAAAAAGTTGTTTGCTTTGACGTAGGTTAGATAAGACATTGTATGCTTTTGCGAATGAAAGCTGATGCAAAACTGCTTTTAGTCGGTCAAGATATATAATGGAACAAAGTCTAAATTTGTAGGCAGTTTAAATTAGCATTATGCTTATGAGGTTTGTCTCTTAATTTGTAAAGTCGCAAAATTTTACTCAACTTTTTTAAATTTTGTGAAAATAAGGGAACTGTCTTGGGCTATGTTGGAAACTATTGCAACCTCTGGGACCTTCACAAACATTTGAACACCATTTGACGTTTTGACATAAGTTTGAATGTACTTATTACGTGTAATCCATGTATGCTAAAAATTGAAATCATATCGTAGCCCTTAACTTCTTCCGTGAGTCTAAGGGGGTAAAACCAAGGTTGACTTTAGTTAAGGAATCCAGATACATACGTTGTGACATGATCAACGTGGTTTGTGTATCAACACCAGCGATTCGAAAAGACTATATTACCATACCTTCGCTGTCAGGATGAATGCAACTCACAGCATCAAAATTTAGGTACAAAAATATTTAACAAAACGTTCCCGTTTGGGAGGCCACAAGAAAAGCTTCAAGAAAAAAAGTAGCAAACTTTTGTGTAGGTATCCTCTCTCTAAGTGTGCAGTATCAACTCGATTGCAGTCGGCAGCAGAAGACAATGGAGCCGACCTAGCTATATAAAAGGTCACACCGCACACAATATATGCACTTTTACTCATAATATATAAAAGTATAAACATAATTTAATAATAAATACAAAAGAGTCAATTGTTTGGCAGAAGTGTGGATAACATTCAATGGAGCAGTGTTTAAATACAGACGTTGAAGATTATCTAAAACAAATAAAACAAACGACAAATTTACAATTTACAAAGGTGTCAGAATTTCGTCATGACGTCATACATAACTCTTGTGGGATTGTTCCTTCTAGGATAAATAAAATATGTACTCTTGATAAAATCAAACCACCGCTGCTTAGGGTGTAACGTATTTAATACAATCGCAATTGAAAATGCTGTTGATTTGTAATTTGTAGATATTAAGGTCATTACGAATCACTTGCTATGCACTTACAAATGCTGCAATCGAAACTTAGAAAGTACAGTAATGTGCTACAGGTCCGAAAACTATTTTTCTAAAAATTTATCATGTATTTTGGCCCTATTACGAAAGTTTTCTTCACAAAGTTATGTCCTATTATCAAATGATGTTAAACGAACAAGTTACGTGAGCAGTCAACTTTTTAAACTAAGCCGCTTTTAAAAGCTTTTCTTAAGACTTCTGATTCATGCTATCAGCGTTTGTTTAACGTACGGATTAAGGGACTAAATACTAATTGTAAATCCAGTAATCCTTGATTGAGGTAGGAAACTAATGAGCCTACAGAAGACTCAAAAAAATTTAGCGTTACAAATCACCATGAATAAACGCAGATTATGACCATTCTGAGATTTCTGAACAAAGTCACTTTTTTGGTTTTAATAGCCTTGCTGATTGGGACTTGGACAATATAATACAATTATTTAAAATGATGTAGTTAGGTATAACTGGCATACTATATTTCATCGTTTAACGAAATAATCATTAATAAGTCAAACTGATTCTCTGAATTAGATTTTTCCAACGTACTCTCTATCGTTGTGCTGAACATGGCATAATTGGTCTCCATACAAACAGCGTGTTGAGTGCAACCTCGTATTTTTACGTAATACGTCTCGTTCGCTTTTAGTGGTCCGTTGCAGTAATCGGAAGTGCTTGAGCAGGTGGTGTCTGTGCCTAAAAACGTCTGTCTATTTAATATTTGGTATCTTGTTCAGAAAAAGTAATGTAATAACACATCACTCTCTATGGGTCTTTCTATAAATTATATTAACTATATTAAAGAAACTAGATTAACTTCAGTAACTCATTATCAGATTTCTTGTTTTGTGATTAAGGCACAACAGTATAAATTCTATAACACTAAAACTAAAATTTCAACAATAACAAAAAGCCAAATGTGCAGTTGAGTTTCACAGAAGCATTTTTACCGATTTGAAAGCTTCCAAAACCATCGCCAGTTTGAGTGAATGGAGCGAAATCCCGTGATGAAGCCTGATAAGGTGGCCACGCTTCAAAGCCCTGCACGTCATACCAGGTCGGGTATCCAAACACAAATTCATCTAGCTAAAATTAAAAAAATAGCTGAAACTTAAAGTACAAACAGGCATTAAATGCAACACAAATACTGCAATATGTGAGATGTACAGATAAACAGTGAATAAATAAATGTAATAAATAAATATTACGGCTGACGTAGCTGTTTGTTGTACCTAACAAATGAGTTAAGAAATAAAAAACTCACCGTGTAGTCCTCAGCGACGATAACGCTCCATTGATATATTGCTCCGTTTTGAATTGGAAATGTATCGTATGAGAAACCAATGGTTACACTGGTATACGAGCTTCGCACTTGCCAAGGAATTTTTTCTGCAAAATTAAGAATTACATATTTAGCTGATTTAAAATTATTATTATTATAACAATTAAAAGCGGTTTCAGATTCATTTTGGAAGCGATAATACAACCTAATAACTTTTATCGAACAAAAAGTTCGTGCCTTGTGTGACAACTTCAACAGCAGTAGGAAGCAGTTCACATACCTAAATTAAATGTGGTTACAATCCAAGTCTAGGTCTGTCACATGCAAAAACGGTTTTAAAACAATTGAGTTCATAAAAATTTGCTCCAAATTCGAAACTGCCATCTGAAATGGTTGACATATATAATTTGGGTCATTACTTCTATCAAAAATAACTAAAAAAGGGTAAAACGCTGTTCTACATCTAATTCTGCAGCTATTCAAGTCAGCACTAATTAACCGCTCTCGAACAGCGGTCAGCTTTCGGATAGTTCAAATGGAAAGTGAGCCCGGCTATAGTGCGCACGTGAAAACTAACCAGGTATTCCTGTAACTAATGTTCGATTAGCTGTCAATGTTTTTCCTTTATGAACTGCTTTCACTGTGAACGTATACTGAGTGGCCGAGTTGAGGTTTCCGAAAACTGTCCAGTGCTGTCTCAAAACCTCTTTAGATTCAGACCGACCGTCATAGCTCACATACCTGAAACAATAATTTGCCATCTTGATATTTCTGGTACAACTAAAATAGGTTGGCTATATCTACAGGCGCTTGTAGTGATAGCAGTACCGTAATAAAGGTAGACAAGAACAAGCACTTTTGTTGACGAGCATAATTATTTGTCACATGAGGACTAGTAGTATTATTTTACCGTTCCGGTAAAATACAGCGCGGCGCACAGTATAATATTTTTAACCCTTGCTGCATATTTATTTAACCCTTTTAAAATTTCGACATTTCACTAAGTCCAGTCTGTGGCTGCATTTTGAATTTTAATTATTCACCACAGATGGAGCCTGCGTCACGAGGAAAGCTTTGTGGCAGGACTGCCACGCCTAGCCACTTTACCACCGGTTCGCTTCACTCGGATACCTAAGGCATCCCCGTTAAGTAAGAGATTCTGTCAAACAAAACGCCGACAGGTTTCACTAGTGTAAGATAGTGCTTTTCGCTTCTGATGTGACAATATGCGGGAAAGGGTTAAAACCAGTGAAAAGATGGGTCTAGAGCGACAACATAATCAAGAAAAAAGTTTACGTTTTAAACGGTCGTTTTCAAATAAAAAAAGTATTTGCCCGACCCT
>JASANF010000256.1:0-10887 GCA_030248245.1 Trissonchulus sp. WLG1_4
CCGCAAGGCGCAAATTATTATAATTTGGATTATTAAAGCAATTGTTTATAATTATAAGTCGATCGTAAAATTTGAAACTAAAGGGTTTATCATAACTTACTTCTTCAGGCAACCGATTGCAGAAATGCTAAGCTGTTTATGCCAAGTGAATACTTACGTTGTCATCAAGTCAGCAGTTTTTTTTTCACAAGAAGCGAGCCGCCGCCGCCGCCGCAACCCAGACAGGCATATCGAAGAAAAAGTTTCTGAACCTTTTGATAATGCTGAATATATTAATGATCCTAATATAGTGGATGTTTATCCGCAAATGACTGAAGCATCTCGAGGCTTGGAAACATCATGAACATTTTTCTAATAAAAATGAAGTTAGCATTGTCATCCCTTATATTTTAACACCCTTTATAAAATATTTAGCTAACTTATTGGTAGATATATAAAATATTTTCTATGTGTGTAATCAGAAAAAATATATGCTTGTTTTAAAATTTTGAACAATAACTACATAGTTTGCTATTTAATTGAAAACAGTTTTTGGGCCAAAAATTTAACGTCGAGGTATGAATATTATATGAATTACTGAAATTAAACCTCTTAGGGCCTTTTCATAAAAAGATTAAAAATATTAAAATTAATCAGCGATATTAAAAATATTAAAAGTGTTTAATCACGTTTTCATAAAATCACGCTGAGATTAAAAATTCACGCTGCAATCAAACTATGAATTTTCAATTAATCTTCATAGCTGCAACTGAATTTTAATGTCGTTTTCATAAAAAGATTTATTTTAATCTTCGATTTTTAATCTTTTTATGAAAAGGCCCTTAAAAACTTCTACCGAAGTTGATTTTTCAGCGTTCTAAACAAAATAAAAACCTTTAGCAACTTTAATTTAAGCTAGTTGCATGAAATGTATGTAATGCTGTGGCTAAAAAAACATACGTATGTCTATATGATACGGCTCTTAAATTATATGCACGATTTCTGAAAAAATGCCGATTTCTGTGTGTTTTGTCAATACAGTTTACAAAAATTAAGAGTTTAGAAGATTATTACGTGAAACAGAAAGACGCCAGCCTAAACTGGTTGCTTAAAGTTTACAAAGGGATAGTCGCACCAACTTTTGTTTCGTCAAGCTGAAAAGTGCATAATTTTACGGTATTGATTGCTTCTAATACGTCACAAAATAAATAAAAAATAACTCAACATTAGAAAAAAGTTATGAGAAATGTTCCTGGTGGTTAATAGGAATGGAATAAAAAAAGTAACAGCAGAATGTCAATAATTGATAATTCGTAGTTCAACATGACCATAATTTTTGCTTGTGGCACCCACAGGAGTCGTTTATTTTTTCTGAAATTCTAGGGTTAGATAGCACATATATAGCGCATAATAATGCAAGAAAAATATTTTCCTGCTCTTTGAAAACGGTCGCACAGGAAGCTGAAAAGTGATGAAAAAATTCGTATTGAAAGCGAACTCTGTTACGCAAAAGTTCTGTAATCTGAAGAATACAAAGAATTTGTAAAAAAAATTTTGGCACATAATATACCATTTATAGATGCTACATGTGACAAAAGACTGGAACGGTATCATTCGTAATAATTGAGAACTTTGATATCAAATTTGAACCTAAAATTTGTCCAAAAAATCGGCATAGCTCAATATTCAAATGACCATATCTCGACTTGGGGTGATTTCTAGAAAGAAATATTTGGACACAAATCTAGTCTCATTAGTACCTTTGATTTCTGCAAAAATCAGCCAATTCTATTTTTTGACCCATCCGGCTAATCTTTGAACTTCTCGGAAATTCGCTCATATATATATATATATATATATATATATATATATATATATATATATATATATATATATATATATATATATATATATATATATATATATATAGGGTTTTTTCCAACCCAAACTTTGGAGAGAAACTGGAAGACCATAACGTTTTTCACTATTTTTAAAGTTTATAAATTTTTATAAATTAGAGGAGAGGTAAGTAAAAATGATAAAAAAATAACAATTCTAAAAAAATTTTGGGAATATTTTGACACACTAATATATTAAATATGTAAAATATAAAAATATATAGAGAAGAGTACAGGGTGGAGAGAAGTGCGGGAAATAGTGTGTGGGGTGGAGGAAAGGGCACAAGCCTCCCACGGATAGAACAACAGAAGCACCCCGCTGATCGGCTGCTCCTCCTTCTCTACTTGAGGAAGGGGGCACAGAGCACCTCACATACACACAAATACCACACCCGTATTTTTGAGGCCGCAGGGCTCTTTATATATATGAAAACATCTCACAATAAGAAATATCTAAAAGACAAAAAAATCCAAAAATTCCACATCTCACATCTTTCAACATTACTCGCAAACGCTGTCTGCGCCTGCCTAGTTACAAAGATTTCCACTTCCCCTCCTTCCCTAAACCTCAAAACAACGAAAAAAGCGACATGTGACTCTTCAAAGTTTTGTGCGGGAAAAAACCCTATTGCGGGGAAATAACCCTATTTTGTTGGGTGACAATTTTTGGCTAAACTCACCCATTGTTGCTGCAAAAGTTTATTCATCTGGACTAAAACCATGCGTAGACTTTGAACCGTTTATTTGGCCGCAAAACGTCGTTTTTGTCGTTTTGGCCCATACTCCGAAAATCCTTTATGAAACCTGTTTTGGTGATGTTTCACCAAAACTTGGCATTTTTGCAATATTTAGGTTTTAGCTGCTGCGTACCACTTAAATCCAAGATTGATAGACGCAGGCGGTGTTTGTCCACTGTTTCTAACGTAATAAGCGCAAAAATCTGTTTTTAATGCTGTTAAATACGTAAAAAAGGCATATTTGGGCAGAAGTCATTTCTGCCAAAAAGGGTCGATTTTGAAGAATCATTGTGAGTCACATTGGTGTCGGAGAAACGGTTTTGTTAGTCCATACTGCAGCCTAAGAGTTGTAGAACACGATGAAATTGTGTTTATACTCACTGCTAATAGAACAACCAGAAAAAGTGATAGGGTTTTTTCCCCTGGAATATAAATAAAAATAAATAAATATATATACATATAAATAAAAATAAATATAAATATAAATAAAAAACCTGGAATATACCCAGAAAAAACCCAGAAAAGTCCCTGAAAACCTAGAATATACCCAGAAAAAACCCAGAAAATACCCAGAAAAAAACAGAAAAAAACCAGAAAATAACCGGAAAAAACCCAGAAAAAAACCAGAAAAATCCCAAAAAAACCTGGAATATACCCAGAAAAACCTAAAACCCAGAAAATTGCCAGAAATCAATAGAAAAATCCCAGAAAAAACCCTGAAAAAACCCAGAAATTCGACAAATGGAGTTAGAAAAAACCCAAAAAAAAGCAAGAAAAAACCCAGAAAATTTTTTCTGGGTTTTTTCTGGAAAAAGTTTTCCTGTGGGCTTGTCCCATATTTTTTGAAATCATAAGTAGGCTTGTCTCTATGTTTCGGGGGCATGAACTAACGATCACTTGTTAATTTTAATTTTTAGAGCGTTTCACACTAATCTGCAGTGGCGAGCCACAAAAAATTTCGGGGGAGATGACTTTTCAATTTTTTTAAAACGTGTTAAAAATACATTTAATTGCTATTTTAACGCTAAAAACGCCTCATATTTTTAGCAATTTTCGGCCAATTTAGTTTAGCCTACGCTGGCCCATAGCACAAAAAGATTCACTCCAACTGTTATGTACGCAGCTGTATACAAAGGCCTTTTTTCCCGCCAAATGGACGTGGCTTTTATTCCCCGCTCGACTATAACTTTTATATACGAGGTCATAGGCCTTTGGCCCTTGGGCCTATTTTTTGATCCATGGGCTTAAATATTAATGTTTAATATTTTAAACTTAACTATTTTTGTTTATTTCATGTCAAAAGTGCAGTTGTCAATGCAATGTCGATGGTTAAAAACTCAAAAAGCTCCAACTTCTGGGGGCTACCGCCCCCAGACCCCCGCAATGTTAAGTAAGCGCTTGCTGCAGATCTACTACATATTTTTATTTCATGTAAAAAGTGCAGTTTTCAATGCTATGTCGATGGTTAAAATCTAAAAAAAAACCTCAAATTCTGGGGTCTGCCGCCCCCAGACCCCCGCAATGTTAAGTGCTTGCTGCAGATCCACTATTGTAGTTGATGGTGTATCGATAGTTATAGAATTCCCCCCCCCCCGAAATTTTTTTCTGGCTACGCCACTGGCTGGCAGGATTCGCTAGGCTAAGCTGGCAGGATTTTTCCCGAAAATTTCGCTTTTTTTGTACCTAAGCCTGAGCCTAAACCTAAGCCTAAGCCTAAGCCTGATACTATGCCTAAGCCCAAGCCTAAATTGAGGCCCAGTTTGAATTTGGTCAAAAATTGGACGATTCTGGTGAATTTGGCCATTTTTTCGTGAGAAACTAGGTCAAAGGGCCTTTGTTTTGCTTCTAAAAAATTGTAAACATTATTTTGACACCATTAAGTGAAATGGGGTTAAATTGGCCATTGGGGTAATGTTAGCCACCGGCATTGGTACGTAAAATTACGTCACTGTGTTGGATTTAATTTGCATAAAGAGTGAAGCCAATACGTGGAAGATTATTTTGCAGAAGAATTTGTAGATATGCAGCATAATGTACTGGAATGGTGCGACTGATTACGACTGAGCAAACTATGCAGAAAATGGATAAGTTCTATTTTTTGTGTTTTACAGAAGTTTAGTGAAATTTTTGTGTAATTTTCAACATCTTGACTCTCAGCAAATTGTTAAATTAGTTTTATGTTATTCTACTCCTAAGCTGGCACTTTGTCAGTGCTGTAAATTTTTTTCAACCCACGACAAGATAAACCAGGGTTTTTTTTTTCAAATCGACCACTGCTCAAAACTTGTTCTTTTTTATTTTTGAGTGTTCTTTTTTACGATCACTTGTTCTTTTTTACTGAAAGTTTTAAATGGCGTTGTACTCATGTTTTTAACCAAAATTTCCATTCATACATCCATCAACAATATTGCGTTCTCAGAAAAAAATTTCGGGGATATGACTTTTCGATTTTTTGCAATGGGTTATTGGGTTAAAATGCACCGTGTATCAATTTCAACACCTAAATACGCATTGCAAGCGTAAATCCACTAAGCCGCAGAGTCGCAGGGGTCTGGGGGCGGCAGCCCCCAGAAAAAAATTGGAGATTATTCAATTTTTAAGCCAAATTTGGTTAACAGGCTGGGGGAATAACTTTCAGATTTTTTTAAAATGATCCCCGTTTCCACACGATAAACAACCAAATATAGCAGGCGGGGAAAAAAAACCCACCCCATTTTTTGGGGGAAAAAAACCCACCCCGGTTCCGGAACTTGGGTATATGGTACAGGTCTAAAAATTTGCCAGCGTATAGTACAGTCCCTGTAGGCAAACGTATATAAGCGGTATCCAAACGGGGTCTCGTTGGTACTTTTTATGAGTCAAAAATTTTGACCCCCCATTTTTGACCCGACATGGCTCCAAGGGAGGTGAATTTTGGAGTCTCATTTCTCAGCACTAAAAGATGCGAGCTCAAATGTAAAAACACTTTTACAGAGGACTACCCTTCCTCTATTCATGACCGCAGTGGCAGGTCCCTCCTTCTTTCGTACGAGGGGGGGCATGACCGAAATTAGACGGGGTAAAAAAAACCCATGTGGGGGAAAAAAAACCCACTTTTTGAAAATGGTCTGGTGATGTCGAAAAACCTTGTAGCTACTCCAAAAGACTCATGGTAGTGCAAAAAGACGTTTATTGTTAACACAAATGCGCATACTGACACTTTCTTGATCGATTTCTGGTATACAGGCCTAATAGTCGGACTTTGTCATTTTGAGGTCCCTTTGGAGCGGAAAGTAGTATTATCTGGTACTATTGCCAGTTTTTTGTATGTTTTTAATTATAACCTGTTAGTTTCTCTTGTTTAAACGCCAAATAACCGAATAAAATTAAACTATGTCCGTCACGACCAGTCACACCCACTTACGGTACCCTCCATGGAGGGTCGATGGTGTAAAAAGTAGCCATAAAGTGCAGATTTTGCATCTATTTGAAGCGTAATAGCAACTTTTTAGTTGTTTTCAACGTTTTCAGGCGAAATTAAGGTGTTTTGTTTTCAAATCTGAAAATTCAAAATTTTATAATGGGCTGCGAAGGGCAGTTTTCAAACTTGTCTACCTGAGGCCCCATAGCAAATCTGCGCATAGTTTTGACATCAGTGGCCTCGACTACTCCTAATACGTGCCATAGCGTTGAAAAACTACCGCTAACACACTTTTCGGGTGATTTATGGGGTGGGTTTTTTTCCCCCACATGGGTTTTTTTCCCCCAATTGGGTTTTTTTTCCCCGGCAAGTTTTTGGCTTCCCGCCAAAAAATGGTAAGAGATAGCGAAATGAAACCGGTGCCAGCATTTAGAGCAAGGTTAGGCCTACGACAGATTTTTTTGGTTTCTCGTGAAAACGTATAGTCTATGAGCTACATGACGAAATATGAAAATGCGGGTTTTTTTTCCCCGCCTGCTATACACTAATAAAAGCGTAGTAAGCTAATAGATGGTGCACGCACCTATACACACTTGCTTACGCTTTCATGAAAGACAATTTAGTAAGGAACACAAGGCAATAAAGTTGCAGGGGCTGGGGGCTCAGCCCCCAGTACGAAAATTTGAGAATTTTTTGTTTTTAGGGTAAAATATTCAGTCAATTGGAGAACTTTCCGGCCAAGTTTTATTTAGTGCCGCTCGGTGGGGCGCATGAAGGCTGCGTAAATTATTTTTATTTTTGACTGCGTAAATTAACGGTCCACTGCCTAAATACTGCAGTATATATTTTACGCAAAAAAACATACTTTGCCGATAGATTATAATAAGGAACAGTGAGCCACGGAGTCGCAGGGGTCTGGGGGCGGCAGCCCCCAGAAAAAAATTTAGAGTTTTGGATTTTTACGCCAAATTTGGTCAATTGGAGACATATCGGGATTTTTTTTCGGGGGCAAGAAAAACCAAAGGGGGGACCCTTATGTAAAAATAGACTGGGAAAAAATTTCAGGTTGGAGGAATTCCCTTCACCACCACCCCGCTCCCCCGGTACGCTCTATCCATGTATGAGGGTAGGTTGGGGAATGGATGGCAGAATCGAGTAGGCAGTTGGAGAGGGTCCCAAGAATTGTGGCAAAATTGGGTGTAAATGGCGTTTTTTGAAATATTGTATATACAAAATTTACGGTATATAAAAATTTTCGGGGGGTCTCCATAATTTTGGCTGATAGGCAATCCAAAATTTATATAATATAAACCACCTCTTGCTAAAGCTAGTTTTCAACGGAGTCTAGTTTCCACAAATTAGCTTCTGACGATCTATAGGTATACGTTAGAATTGTTAAGGTGTGTTAAGATCAGGGACTAGCCAGGATTTTGGAAGGGAAGCAGCACCTCGGTGAGGAAAACGACAAATTTATGCTAAAAATTTCACACTGAAAATTTTGTATTTTTGTACCTTCAATAAAGTCCCCTAAACGTCAAACCACGCGTCCCCTCCTCCTTAAACCTTCGAAAAATCTGGGACAAGCCCCGTACCACACCCCATCCCCATATACATTTACGCTGTTAAATGCTAAACACCATGAAGTACCCTAGTCTTATACACATTCGCAGGACGGCAAACTGAAGAAAAGAATACACTGTTCAGTTCAGTCCTTCTTTTAAGATCCCTAGAGAGATACCATTAGAACATAATAGCTGTCCCCAGAAAATTTTTTGAAATTAGACACAATTTTGGTGCACTGTAGACGCGATTCTGGGGTTTTACACGGCCGCAGCTGGCTGTTCTACGCTTGTTCTTTTTTATTTTTTGCTGTTCTTTTTTAGAAAATGGTGTTCTAAAGAACATAATTTGGAACAAAAAAAACTCTGAGATAAACCCACTAGTTGAATGCTGCTGCCGGTTTGAATTTTGGCTTGGGCAGTTTGTGGTTCAACCTTGTAATCTTATTATGTAGTTCGGACCTTGCCTCAGTGCCAAACCTTAGAAGAAGCTATGGCATTGCAAAGTAGTCGTGCAGTCCTCAGTGGTAGTTGTGCGGTAGGTCGTGCAGATACACATGTAGATAATTATCGTGTGATGTTTGTTATAAATTTTAAACTTTATTTTTGGTATAGTTATATGTACATATGAAACACATACATATATCTAAACCTGTCACTTGTATTTATCCAAAACGTTTAGATTCTGGATCAAGTTCTCTACAACAACTTCAGCAGAACCCTTTTTCATTTTAAAAATCAACGTACCAGTCACAGAAATAGTATTCTCTATAACCGGGGTGACAATGGAAATTTTCAAGAAGGAAAGACATTACAAATGCAGCAGATCTCGGGAACTTAATTTTCCATTTTTGATGGTCGGAAAAATTGCTGGTGGACCTGTTTTTCGGCAGTGGACACGCTAAGTTAAATTTCATGTTATCTTTATTTCACACACGTTTAGTTTAAATTCTTAACCAAAACCGATGAATTAATGAATGACAATACTGGTTAACTAAAGTTCACTGATTGGGTGCTAGGTTAGATTGGTGAATGAATAGATTTTGGTGTCAGTATATATCTCAACCGCATATAATCAAAGTAAAACTTCAGACCCTAGTTGAAATGACTATATCATAAACAAGCGGACATTTTAAACTAAGTCTTTAAATGGAGAATTTTTCAATGTTACTGCAATCAACGTTTGGAGAACTTGTTGTGAAGCTGATGATAATATTTGTTGTTCACTCTTTAAAATACAAAATCTGTGAACAATTTGAGGTATAACACGATTTGAATAATGACAGCAATTCAGGGAAATTTACTTTATATGGAAAGTTAATAATATGTTAAACAAAGCCGAACAGTTGCAGGAGGTGAAGGCGGCAGCCCTCTGAAAATTTTTTCAGTTTAGGCCGAATTTTTTCAACTGGGGACGTATCAGAACTTTTTCAGACAGGGAAAACAAAAGATGGGAATCTCACATCAGAGTAGGAGACTGTATATATTAGACAAGTGGATGCAGCACACAAGTGGATGCTGCATGATGTAATGTAAGCTTGAACCATGGACATTTAACAACCTGAGCGAGATGAAACCGCAAAGCGAAGTTAACTCAGCGCGTTGGTTAGGCATGCATGCATACTGCATAGGCTTTGATGATAAAAGATAATAAGGAGGAATAGTAAGCCAGAGTCGCGGGGATCTGGGGGCAGCAGCCCCCAGAAAAAATTTGGGAAAATTTTCGATTTTGAGGCCAAATTTCATCAATTTACGGCCATTTTTGGTATGCGGTTCCAAAAAATTTTCCTTTGTTCCGGGCAAAAGGGGGGGCATACATCTCCTATATCCCCCCCACCATCCGCCCTTGGCTGCGACTACGACTACTGGTCAGCAGTGACTCGCCTGATGCGACTACGACCACTGGTCAGCAGTGACCCGCCTAATGCAACTACTACCACTGGTCCTGTTACGACTGAAATTGCTGCGACTAGGGCAGGGCTACTACGACTAGTGATACTACGACTGCTGCTGCTGCTACGACTACTACTACTGGACCTGCACTCCTGCTACATGTGGTTCTGTTATGACTACGACTGGTATATACTGCAACGACTTCTTCCACTACAGCTGTGACTACGAGCACTGGTCAGCAGTGACACGCCTGATGCTGTCACTACGACTGGTCCTGCTACGACTGATGCCGCTACTACGACTGGTCCTGCTGTAAATGGTTCTGCTACAACTGGGGCTGCTTCGACGCCTGTTACTATGACTGCTGTCACTAAGAGTGAGTTAATACGACTGCAGCTACTACGCCTGGTCCTGCTGCGACCGAAACTACTACGACTATTGCTACTACTACAACTACTGCCAATACGACACCTGTTACCACGCTGCTGTTACTACGAGGCTACTACTCCTACGACTGCTGTTTCTACAACACTGGTCATGCTGCGATTGCTGCAGTTACGACCGGTACTATACATCCACTACTATTGAAGAACACAAAAAATACACCAGTACAAAAAAGTATGAAAAAGGCAGAACACTGCTGCAACCACTACTGCTACTTCCACTATAACCCCTGTTGCAACTACAGTTCCTACTACTGCTGATCCACGACTACTTCACAACTATAAAATAACTTGTGAAGCGACCATCATAATTTATTTGTGCTCTACGCTATCCACCCAGTCCTCAAAAAGTAGAATTTTTCATTGGCTAAAGTACCGACCAAAATTACTTGCTGCAGACTCCGGAGTCATAGCGGCGTCGGAGTCATTTGACTCCGGAGTCAAACTATTTATACATTTACTCCGAAATCAAGTGGCGCCCACAGTCTGTAGCAAGTAATTTTGGTCAGTACTGTAGCTGATTGTTTTGTTTCCCAAAAAATGTAGGAAGGAATCATGTCCCTTTTTGGGACCTATGTACTTATTTGTTTCAAATTGTTTGCATAGTCTCACGCATTTTTCACATACTGCTCGCACTAAAATAGTACACACTACTGCTAATCTCACATAGTTTTACATAATACACAGAACCGCTAAAGCTCAACTATGTCACTAATCAGCGCATATATTGAAAACAAAGTGTCAGAACTGTGGAGCCGATAATTATTTTCGGTCATTCTGTGTGTTATGGTTCTTTGCAGCGCAGCAGGTTTCATTTCACATAGTGATAATATAGGTTTAATGCACGTTTTTTTTGCTCAAATTTGTGCTCATTTGAGCATTGAAACATAAAAATGAGCATTGAAAAATAAAAATGAGCATCGAATGAGCATTGTTGCTATTGCCCAATGACGTCACCATGATAAAAAATTGAGATTC